>CM060250.1:103467451-103555843 GCA_030684275.1 Acipenser oxyrinchus oxyrinchus | reverse complement strand
GGTAACCCTCGCTGTACATTACTTGGGATCACTATCCCTACACAAACCTACTTATGAGCGGTATTCTTACAGTGACTCTTGCTTTTTCTAAGACCTTGGCTGGGCACTGTCTTCACAATGCTGATAAATGGTCTGTACAAAAAGTTTTGAAAATAGAAGGATCAACATCTTGAAAAAATGGGATTTGTGAGAAATTGCTAGGCTGAGAAAATGTATGTAAAGCTGCAATTCTGTAGCATACAGAACTCCGTGTCATGTTCCCCACTGTGAAACTAGGAGCTGATACTCCGGTACAAGCTGTGTTCTGTGAAAACGCTGGTACTTTGGTTTCACGTCTAAGTATGTGTGGCTGTGTTCAAGTACTGAACAGTACCATATGTCTGAAAATGTATGCAAAATGTGGGGAATAAGAAAGATGTTTATAAATCTGCATTTCTTTACAACCGCCTGGAAGGTTGTGTTCGTAACATTTTGCAGGTGAACTTCATGTATAAGAGCTTGAATGCACAGTGGTGTTATTCGGGTTGTCACTCTAGTAAGCTAAGGCGCCCTGTATACTCAACCTCAGCAGGTTTCCTGTGTTTTTCCTCTCTCTTGGGAGGGCTGCTGTGAGGTCCTTTAAGCAGCACTATGACCAGTCCGGATCTGTTGCTCGTAGGGACAGTTGGCTAAAAGTTGCACATGGGCAGTGAATGATTACAGGTCACAGATCTGGTTTCCTGAAAGGCAATAAAATCACTTATTTTAGGGCACAACTGTATGGTGGCCACATTCTTCTAATAGCCCTTTTCATGTGGGATTCATATCATCTTGTTTGGCCTTAAAATATGCGGGAACTTACAGAAACTGGCACACAATGATTTATTATTATTATTATTTTTTTATTTAAAGTTTTTTTTTCACATGGCAGTGCATAATGGTTTGCAAACACAATATATATATATATATATATATATATATATATATATATATATATATATATATATATATATATATATATATATGTTTATTTTCGATTTGTGAACTTCGGCACATTCACACTTACCTGAAAAGGGGGTAGGAGGGAGGCTGCTGAAAGTGAGGCAGTTCGGTCTGGTGATTAAAGCAAAGCAGCACCACATTCTTCTCTCTCCTCAGCTGGTACAGTAAGTGGAGGCTGGTTCACGATTGAAACAAGATGTTGGAGTTCGTAATCCATATAGAGCTATATAGGATCGACCATTCATTTTAAATGAATATTTATTAAGGAACTGATGGCTTGCGTTCCTATGTGCTGTCAATGTGTATTTTACTGTGCTTCTCTCATGCAGTTATTGTTCTTAGCCATGGATTATCTTTCTTTTTTACCTTGATTTAATAAAGAACTTTTCAAAAACGTGCGGCATGGTGGTGTGGTGGTTAGCGCTGCTGCCTCACAGGTACAGGGTCCTGGGTTCAATTCTGGCCTCAGGGGTCTGTCTGTGTGGAGTTTGCATGTTCTCCCCGTGTTCACATGGGTTTCCTCTGGGTACTCTGGTTTCCTCCCACAGTCCAAAGACATGCTGACTAGGTGGATTGGCCTCTCTAAAATTGCCCCTTAGTTGCCCTGCAATGGACTGGCATCCATTCCAGGGTGTAGTCTTGCGCCCCTATGTCTGCCAGGTTAGGCTCCGGATTACTGCAACCCTCAATAGGATTAAGAGGTTACAGATAATGGATGGATGGACTTTTCAAAAATGCCTGATTTTTTTGTTGGTGACCATAAGTCTTTGAACACTTGCCCAGGCACTGTCCTGACAGTAACCCTGGTTGTACTTCTTCACTAAGAGGGGAGGAGGAAAGCACCCACCTGTACCTCTGCCTTGTATCCTCTCCATCACAAGCACAGCTCCGTGAAAACCTCATGTTCATGAAAGTGGGAGGTTTTGTGTAAACTGAACAGTAAAACGTGAGAAGTGAAATGTTTTTCACACTACCCAAACATTATGCTTCTCACTGGCTCCTAAGATAACAGCCTTCTGAAATAAATCAAATCTGACAGGGCAGCAACGCTGTTGTATATAATCTTATTTCATTCACAATATATGAAAGGAATCAGCAAATCCACTGTGAGCACATCTGGAACTGTCTCTGCCACACACCTTTCATTCTTCCACAAGCACAAAATGAAAACTACATGAATAGTGAATTGAAATCATTTTACTAAAATATATCCCCTTGAATGTTCTTCTTTTGTTTTTATTTTATTAAAGAGAGATTTGGTTTACTTCATTCTAACTCTCTGTCCTTCTCCCAAGATAGACTGGGAGAACGAATTAGGTCACCACTCTGGGGAAAATTCAAATAATTTCTACTGAAGTCAGGAATGAGATCTGTTGGATGCTAGAGAATGATATCTTTTACCAAATGCCATGCCAGTGGAATGGTATTTTTAGTTGCTGCTTAGATTTCATTCTTGACCAACATTATAAAATGAGTCTTTTATATACTCTATCCTGATTTGTCAAAACAGGTCACATGGGGGAGGGGGGGATATTACAACATATTCCCATGGGTTGAAACTTTTTTTCAAAAAGTGGCGAATCACTTTTAGATATCCATACGCCACTAGAATCTTGAAAAAAAAATTATATTAATAAACATATTTAATATATCATTTTGAAACAAATGGTACCCGTATTTAAATTTGCAATAAAGATGATGGACGAGGTATATCAATTTTGATCTTTTGGGAAAAGAATCAGACACCAACACTTATTCAAGTGGTGAAAAAAAAGTAATACTGCTGAAGTCTTGTTTTAACTCCTCCTCAAGAGGTCTGATTACACTGGACCATGTGTACAGAGAGAGCTACAGTCTTGTTTGAACTCCTCAAGAGGTCTGATTACACTGGACCATGTGTACAGAGAGAGCTGCTGTCTTGTTTTAACTCCTCAAGAGGTCTGATTACACTGGACCATGTGTACAGAGAGAGCTGCAGTCTTGTTTTAACTCCTCCTCAAGAGGACTGATTACACTGGACCATGTGTACAGAGAGAGCTGCAGTCTTGTTTTAACTCCTCAAGAGGTCTGATTACACTGGACCATGTGTACAGAGAGAGCTGCAGTCTTGTTTTAACTCCTCCTCAAGAGGACTGATTACACTGGACCATGTGTACAGAGAGAGCTGCAGTCTTGTTTGAACTCCTCAAGAGGACTGATTACACTGGACCATGTGTACAGAGAGAGCTGCAGTCTTGTTTTAACTCCTCAAGAGGTCTGATTACACTGGACCATGTGTACAGAGAGAGCTGCAGTCTTGTTTTAACTCCTCCTCAAGAGGACTGATTACACTGGACCATGTGTACAGAGAGAGCTGCAGTCTTGTTTTAACTCCTCAAGAGGACTGATTACACTGGACCATGTGTACAGAGAGAGCTGCAGTCTTGTTTTAAATCCACCTCAAGAGGTCTAGATGCAGCGTTTCCCAGCCTTGGACTGCCACCATGAGGACCGTATGACCGTAATGGTATTTGAAATGGTTTGCAGCTGATGCGGTATTGTTAGGGTATTTGAAATGATTTGCAGGTGATGTGGTATTGTTAGGGTATTTGAAATGATTTGCAGGTGATGTGGTATTGTTAGGGTATTTATAATGGTTTGCAGGTGGTGGTATTGTTAGGGTTTTTGAAATGGTTTGCAGGTAAAGTGGTATTGTTAGGGTATTTGAAATGGTTTGCAGGTGATGTGGTATTGTTAGGGTATTTGAAATGGTTTGCAGGTGATGTGGTATTGTTAGGGTATTTGAAATGGTTTGCAGGTGAAGTGGTATTGTTAGGGTATTTGATATGGTTTGCAGGTGAAGTGGTATTGTTAGGGTATTTGAAATGATTTGCAGGTGATGTGGTATTGTTAGGGTATTTGAAATGGTTTGCAGGTGAAGTGGTATTGTTAGGGTATTTGAAATGGTTTGCAGGTGAAGTGGTATTGTTAGGGTATTTGAAATGATTTGCAGGTGATGTGGTATTGTTAGGGTATTTGAAATGGTTTGCAGGTGATGTGGTATTGTTAGGGTATTTGAAATGGTTTGCAGGTGATGTGGTATTGTTAGGGTATTTGAAATGATTTGCAGGTGATGTGGTATTGTTAGGGTATTTGAAATGATTTGCAGGTGAAGTGGTATTGTTAGGGTATTTGAAATGATTTGCAGGTGAAGTGGTATTGTTAGGGTATTTGAAATGGTTTGCAGGTGATGTGGTATTGTTAGGGTATTTGAAACTATCACTTTTGCAAGGAAACTAGATTTTTATTGCTTTAAAAATGGTTTTATTTCTCTTTTTTGTCGTCTGAGTCAGGCAGAAACACTGACCTGTCCCTGGTCATTGATTACAAATCAGATTGAAACCTGATATGGCAGTGCGATTACATTTACGTATTACACAGGGCCAACTTGCTACCCATTTAAAATCTACCCCAAACTCTCCAAGGATGGAACTCTGTTTTAAATCTTAATAAGTGCCTGCAATTGTATTCAAGTGCCTGCATAATAAACTGTTAAAGGACCTGCTATTGCATGAGGTGTTCCTCCAGGGGAGCAACCGTTGCTTTGCAGCAGCACACATTCCTGCACCAGAGAGCACTGAAGGCATTTCACGCCTGATTCACACTCAATACATTAAGGAAAAGGAAGCACATACTGTGTCTTGTTCCCTAATGCTAATGCACCGTGACATTTCATATTACAAACTCTATTTCTAATGGTAAGCATGAATGAAGTGCCAGAAAATGGGTACGACAAGGAACTGTACAATTCTTCCTGAGAACGGCTCCAAAGTAAACCACAGCCATGCCACTATGAAGTGCAATATCCAGGTACAACGAGGGCCAAGAAACACATACAAATAGTGCTATAGCTAAGGTGGGGCTCTGGGCTTGCCTTGAATACACAGAATCATATCTGCTCTGGTCTACAGAGTTCAGGCACTCTTTAACCAGTAACTGCTGTTAAGCAGAAAGAAGTAGAAAAATGGTTTCTTACTGGTAATCCAACTGGGGAGAAATAAATAAAAAAACAGAAGGGAGACTACATCAAAACAAGGGCAACTCAGGTAAGACAGCCATTAAATGTACTTATCTAAATGCTAGAAGTCTCAAGAACAAAATATTAGAACTTGAAGCTACTGCACTAACAGGTAACTATGATGTGATAGGTGTTACAGAAACTTGGTTATCCGAGAGTGATGAAGAAGAATATAATATTAGTGGGTATACACTGTATAGGAAAGACAGGGAGGACAGAAGAGGCGGAGAGGTAGCACTATACATAAGAAATAATCTTGAAGCCCAGGTGTTAAATCTCATAGTAAAAAACAACACAGAATCAATATGGCTCAGAATAATTGACAAAAATTCAAAGGGCATAATAATAGGGGCATGCTAGAGACCGGCAAATTCAGGCACCAAGCAAAATAATCTGTTATACAAGGACATTAGAAATGCGTGCAGCAAAGGAGAAGCCATATTAAAGGGGATTTCAACTTCCCCATATAGAATGGGAAACCCAGTGGGGAGCACGACAGACGAAACTGAAATGGTGGAAATGACAAATGACTGAGGTCAGAGAACCATTGGCAAACTCAGACCACAACATGGTCTCATTTGAAGTGCTTTTTAAAACCCCCAAAGTAATGACTAAAGCTAAGGTTTACAATTTTAGGAAGGCAAACTATGAAGGTATGAAACAGAGACTAACAGAAGTAGATTGAGTAAAATAGAAAAAACATCCACAGAAAAAGTATGGCTGTTTTTTAAAAAATGTAGTACTAGAGGCAAACCAATTACATCCCAAAAGTAGACAAATCTAAATCTAAAACAAAATTGGCAAAATGGTTTAATAGATCAATTTAAAAATATTCAGAGAAAAGGCACTTTACAGAGCGTTTAAAGGGACCAAAAACAAAGTACACAGAAAGAGTACTTAGAACTGCAAACACAAGTCAAAAAGGAAGTTAGAAAGGCCAGAGAGAGATAGAAATCAATATTGCTAAGGGGCTAAAACCAATTCCAAAATATTTTTTCCAACATTATAACAGCAAGAGAACATTCAAAGAGGAGGTTAAATGTCTAAGAGACACAAATGGCAAAATCATAGACAAAGAAAAAATAGCAAATATATTAAACGATTACTTTCCACAGGTTTTTACAAAGGAGGACACGGACAACATGCCCCACATGTCAACCTGTTCCTATCCAATTTTAAATAACTTTAGCATAACAGAGGCAGAAGTGTTAAAGGGACTAGGAGCTCTTAAAATAAACAATTCCCCTTGGCCAGATGAGATCCTCCCAATAGTACTCAAAGAAATGAAAGAAGTTATTTACAAACCGCTAACCAAGATCATGCAACAGTCTCTTGACACAGGGGTTGTACCGACAGACTGGAAAATTGCAAACGTAATACCGATCCACAAAAAGGGAGACAAAACCGAACCAGGCAACTACAGACCAATAAGCCTGACTTCTATTATATGTAAACTTATGGAAACTATAATAAGATCCAAAATGGAAAATTACCTATATGGTAACAATATCCTGGTAGACAGGTGTACCACAGGGATCAGTATTAGGTCCTCTGCTATTCCTAATCTACATTAATGATTTAGATTCTGGTATAGTAAGCAAACTTGTTAAATTTGCAAATGACACAAAAATAGGAGGAGTGGCAAACACTGTTGCAGCAGCAAAGGTCATTCAAAATGATCTAGACAGCATTCAGAACTGGGCAGATACATGGCAAATGACATTTAATAGAGAAAGTGTAAAGTATTGCATGCAGGCAATAAAATGTGCATTATAAATATCATATGGGAGATACTGAAATTGAAGAAGGAATCTATGAAAAAGACCTAGGAGTTTATGTTGACTCAGAAATGTCTTCATCTAGACAATGTGGGGAAGCTATAAAAAGGCCAACAAGATGCTCGGATATATTGTGAGAAGTGTTGAATTTAAATCAAGGGAAGTAATGTTAAAACTTTACAATGCATTAGTAAGACCTCACCTAGAATATTGTGTTCAGTTCTGGTCACCTCGTTACAAAAAGGATATTGCTGCTCTAGCAAGAGTGCAAAGAAGAGCGACCAGAATTATCCCGGTTTAAAAGGCATGTCGTATGCAGGCAAGCTAAAAGAATTGAATCTATTCAGTCTTGAACAAAGAAGACTGCGCAGCGTTCTGATTCAAACATTCAAAATCCTAAAAGTATAGACAATGTCGGCCCAGGGACTTTTGACCTGAAAAAAGAAACAGGTACCAGGGGTCACAAATGGAGATTAGATAAAGGGGCATTCAGAACAGAAAATAGGAGGCACTTTTTTACACAGAGAATTGTGAGGGTCTGGAACCAACTCCCCAGTAATGTTGTTGAAGCTGACACCCTGGGATCCTTCAAGAAGCTGCTTGATGAGATTCTGGGATCAATAAGCTACTAACAACCAAACGAGCAAGATGGGCTGAATGGCCTCCTCTCGTTTGTAAACTTTCTTATGTTCTTATGAATAGTACGGGTAAGAATGTAATAGATCATGCTATCCAAATGCAGGACAGGATTGATTGAATTACATCGACTGTCACTCGCCACCTTCAACAAGCGCAAGACTGACAGGCTAGATAATATAATAAAACAGCAAAATTACGACAGTTTAAGCCAGGGGATCGGGTTATGGTGTTAGTCCCCACCCCAGAAAGTAAGCTGTTTACACATTGGCAAGGACCATATGAGATTGTCGAGGCAGTAGGTACAGTGAATTATAAAGTCTGACAGCCTGATAAACGAAAAAGGAGCAGATCTACCACATCAACCTGTTGAAACCATGGGTAGACAGGGAGGTATAAATGATAGACGGGGAAACTAAGGAGCATAATATGGGGTGCTCATAAGACTAGAACAAAACCAGTTAAATAAATGTAGGACTGGAATTAAAACCTGAGCAGGTGCAGGAGACAGAGGAATTAGTACAGTAATCAGGATGTATTGTCAACAGTACCCGGTAGGACAGGAGTAATACAGCATGACATTATAACCCCTCCCGGTGTTAAAGTAAAACTCAGGCCATATCGTATTCCCGAAGCAAAAAAGGCAGACATAAGAAATGAAATAACGCTTATGCAAAGCCTAGATGTAATTGAAGAATCGCATAGTCCATGGAGTAGCCCAATTGTTATGGTCGCTAAACCAAGTGTGACATGGCGTTTTTGTAATGACTTCCATCAGTTAAATAATGTGTCGAAATTTGATGCCTACCCCATGCCGAGAGTAGATGAGCTGATCAAAAGACTAGGGAAAGCTGAGTACCTGACGACGTTAGATCTTACTAAGGGATACTGGCAAATCCCTTTAACTCCAGAGGCACGAGAAAGTAATGCCTTTTAGACTCCATGGAGCACCTGCGACGTTTCAGCGTTTAATGGACCAGATATTAAGACCTCATTCGGAATACACGTCCGCATATATAGATGACATTGTTATTTATTCAGAATCATGGGCAGATCATTTGGATAAATTAGAAGCGGTAATTGGTAGCCTAAGAGCAGCAGGATTGACAGCGAACCCTGAAAAGTACTTTGAGGGTTTGAGAGAGGCAAGGCATTTGGGGTATGTCGTAGTCAGGGGTTTTATTAAGCGTCAAAGCAGCAAAATAGAAGCCATTAAAACTTGGCCAACCCCCCAAACTAAAAACAAGTTAGAGCATTTTTAGGTTTAGCAGGGTATTATAGAAGGTTTGTCCCTGACTTTTCAGCTATTGCAGCCCCATTGACAGATTTAACCAAGAAGTCTGGCCCAAATAAAGTACAGTGGAATACAGAGACAGAGGCAGTGTTCCGGGAGATTGTAAAAATACTCTGTAAAGAACCAGTGTTGGTGGTGTCAGATTTTTCAAAACAGTTTATTCTTCAGACAGATGCCTCAGACATTGGGCTAGGAGCGGTGCTGTTGCAGATGAAAGAGGGAGTAGAACATCCCCTGTTATAGTTAAGTAGGAAGATGTTGCCTAGAGAAAGACGGTATGCGGTAGTAGAGAATGAGTGCTTGACGGTTAAGTGGGCCATAGAATCATTGAAATATTACTTGCTGGGTAGGAAGTTTATTTTAGTTACAGACAACGCACCACTTAAATGGATGAAAGAGAACAAAGAGCGAAATGCTAGAGTAACGAGGTGGTTTCTAGCATTACAGCCTTACAAGTTTGAGATTGAACATCGCAGTGGGAGTCAGAATGCTAACGCTGATGGTTTATTGAGGGTGTATTGTTGGGGTAAGAAGATCTCTCCAACCGGTAGGTTAGAGCTGGGGAGGAGGATGTGTGATGGGAGTGAGGTTTTAAGGGATTAAATACCTACATAGAAGGACCAGAAACTACATTTCCCAACGACCACCAGGAAACCAGGCAGTGCATGACGAGGAACGGTGGTGACTTTAAAGGCTGCTAGGTAGGAGAGAGGAGGAGGAGAGAACAGGTGCTAGTAATACTATGGACAAAATTAAAATAGAAGACGAGAAGGGGACGCTGCACTCGGTTCGAGTTTTCAACCTGACAAAGTGGTGAGCAATAAGGATTACAAAGAAAATATCAAACAAGACCGCATGTTCCACTCGGTTTGAATTTACAACTTGTTGAAGAGGTGAGCGTAAGGAGCGCACATTTAATACCAGACGAGAGTGAGACGCTGCACTGCTCACGCCTGCTACATAGAACAGAGGATCACCGAGGATTACAAATACCTCCCGACAGAGGACCAACGCTGTGGAACAACGCAAACAACATGGACCCGGTCACAGTGAGTACGCGTGTTGTGTTTGTTCCTGGATGTGTTGTGATACGGGACTGATGCTTATTTTTAATAAACCCTGGCTGATACCAACGGGTAACGGGATGGTAACTCAAAGCTCACAACATACTGGGTATTTTAAGTGGGGCTATTCAAAACGGGATTGATTTCAATAAAGAGAGGAACCCTGCAAGGAAAGATATAATATAGAATTATGAACAGTATTCTGACTGAAGTTACAGTACAGTTAATAAATTATTCAACTTGAAGAGTAGTTTGTTTTTACCTTCACAAAAGGTTGGCTGGGCTGTGCAGTTCTGCAAAGGACCACCGGGCAATAGTAAGTACAAACCAGGATGTAGTGAAGCCAGAGGGACCTGACTCCACAGCGCCATCTGCTGGAAGCTCCACAGCACCTGGAAAGAGAGGAAAGGGGACACAGCAACAAACCAACAGGAAAAGGGAATTGGAAGAGAACCACCAAGTACTTACCTGAGTTCTGGTGCAAAGGGTCGCCTCCAGAAACAGTCCATCCATGAAGAAAATACTGTACTGTGTTCACTGTAGTAGTTAGTCATTGTGAAGAACTTCTGTGTGTTTTGTTTCTTTAATTTTGGAACTATTAAAGGAACAATACTTGCAATTACGGTCTGGATCACATTTGTCTGCACTACAATACAGACACCTTAGCCAGGTCCCAAACTACGTGAACACATTTGTTTCACTCATATATATATATATATATATATATATATATATATATATATATATATAATTAGTTGAATACTGTTACATTAACATATTGAATTACATACTGCTTGTAGTTTTCCAACATGAACATCATTTAGATATTTTATTTAATATACTTAACAAAAAATGAGACATCTCGAAATCTAACATGAAATGCTTACTACTATTATGGCTTCCGGTAGACTTCTGCAATATCATTTTGTAGTTTCTTTGACTACATTATGTTAAATAAAAAATCTAAATTATGATCATAGTGGGTTTTTTTTTGGTTTTTTTTGAGTGATCTCAATCCTAAAATTATAGGTTTCTAAATTTTTTGGCCATAGCTGTAGTTATCACCTTCTGACCCCTAACCACATAACCATTATTTCCATGACTGAATCAGCAGTCTTTGCCTCAACAGATTTCGGCTTTGCCAACAAGTACACCGACAGGAATGCCCTGGGGAGCATGTACTGCGGCTCAGTGGCCTAACCGCCCCTGAAATCCTACTTGCTAGGAAGTACATGGGAGAGCAGGCAGTCCTCTGGAGTGTGCAAGTCAGTGCACGGCTTACCTTTACATCATCTTTAACAAATCACAATCATTTCAGTTTTAGCATGATATCATGACCTTCGATTTCCACTACCATATCAAGAGCACCCTGGGGCCAGGCTGTCCATGGTCGCGTGATAGACAGTCTTGTGTTTATAAAGAGCCTCAAGCTAACATCTGGACAGCTGTGTTTAATCAGTCACTGCTGGTACTGTACACCAGGGTGTGGTTTCTTCACAGAGGAGTGATTCTCTTGCCATGGTGACAGGGAAGCTGCCATTCCATGGGAGTCACCACGCAGGCTGCTGCAGCTGAGAGACACCGATGGTTTTCACTTCCATCACCCTGTGTCTTGGGATACAGTGTTAGTAGCTTATTGATCCCAGAATCTCATCAAGCAGCTTCTTGAAGGATCCCAGGGTGTCAGATACTGGGGAGTTGGTTCCAGACTCCCACAATTCTCTGTGTAAAGAAGTGCCTCCTATCTTCTGTTCTGAATGCCCCTTTATCTAATCTCCATTTGTGACCCCTGGGCCTTGTTACTTTTTCAGTTAAAAAAAGTCCCCTGGGTCGACATTATCAATACCTTTTAGAATTTTGAATGCTTGAATCAGATTGCCTCGTAGTCTTCTTTGTTCAAGACTGAATAGAATCAATTATTTTAGCCTGTCTGCATACGGCATGCCTTTTAAACCTGTGATAATTCTGGTTGCTCTTTTGCACTCTTTCTGTAATGAGGTGACCAGAACTGAACACAATATTCTAGGTGAGGTCTTACAAACGCATTGTAAAGTTTTAACATTACTTCCCTTGATTTAAATTCAACACTTCTCACGATATATCCGAGCATCTTGTTGGCCTTTTTATAGCTTCCCACATTGTCTAGATGAAGACATTTCTGAGTCAACATAAACTCCTAGGTCTTCTTCATAGATCCCTTCTTCAATTTCAGTATCTCCCATATGATATTTATAATGCACATTTTTATTGCCTGCGTGCAGTACTTTACACTTTTCTCTATTAAATGTCATTTGCCATGTGTATGAACAATTCTGAATGCTGTCTAGATCATTTTGAATGACCTTTGCTGCTGCAACAGTGTTTGCCACTCCTCCTATTTTTGTGTCATTTGCAAATTTAACAAGTTTGCTTACTATACCAGAATCTAAATCATTCATGTAGATTAGGAAGAGAAGAGGACCTAATACTGATCCCTGTGGTACAGCACTGGTTACCTCTCCATTTTGAGGTTTCTCCTCTAATCAGTACTTTCTGTTTTCTACATGTTAACCACTCCCTAATCCATGTGCATGCATTTCAGGGCAGCAGTGTGGAGTAGTGGTTAGGGCTCTCGACTCTTGACCGGAGGGTCGGATTCAATCCCAGGTGGGGACACTGCTGCTGTACCCTTGAGCAAGGTACTTTATCTAGATTGCTCCAGTAAAAACCCAACTGTATAAATGGGAAATTGTATGTAAAAATAATGTGATATCTTGTAACAATTGTAAGTCGCCCTGGATAAGGCGCCTGCTAAGAAATAAATAATAACAATAATAATAATTTCCTTGAATTCCTACAGCGTTCAGTTTGAGAATTAATCTTTTATGGGACTTTGTCAAATGCTTTCTGGAAATCTAAATAAACCATGTTGTATGCTTTGCAATTATCCATTGTCGATGTTGCATCCTCAAAAAAATCAAGCAGATTAGTTAGACATGATCTCCCTTTCCTAAAACCATGCTGACTGTCTCCCAGGTTATTGTTCCCATATAGGTAATTTTCCATTTTGGCTCTTATTATAGTTTCCATAAGTTTACATATAATAGAAGTCAGGCTTATTGGTCTGTAGTTACCTGGTTCGGTTTTGTATCCCTTTTTGTGGAACGGTGATACGTCTGCAATTTTCCAGTCTGTCGGTAGAACCCCTGTGTCAAGAGACTGTTGCATAATCTTGGTTAGCGGTTTGTAAATAACTTCTCTCATTTCTTTGAGTACTATTGGGAGGATGTCTTCCGGCCCAGGGGATTTGTTTATTTTAAGAGCTCCTAGTCCCTTTAACACTTCTGCCTCGGTTATGCTAAAGTTATTTAAAACTGGATAGGAACAGGTCGACATGTGGGGCATGTTGTCCATGTCCTCCTTTGTAAAAACCTGTGAAAAGTAATTATTTAATATATTTGCTATTTTTTCTTCATCTATGATTTTGCCATTTGTGTCTCTTAGACATTTAACCTCCTCTTTGAATGTTCTCTTGTTGTTATAATATTGGAAAAACATTTTGGAATTGGTTTTAGCCCCCTTAGCAATATTGATTTCTATCTCTCTCTTGGCCTTTCTAACTTCCTTTTTGACTTGTGTTTGCAGTTCCAAGTACTCTTTCTGTGTACTTTGTTTTTGGTCCCTTTTAAACGCTTTGTAAAGTGCCCTTTTTTGCTGAATTTTTTTTTTTTAATTGATCTATTAAACCATTTTGGCCATTTTGTTTTAGATTTAGATTTAGATTTGTCTACTTTTGGGATTTAATTGTTTTGTGCCTCTGGTACTACATTTTTGAAAAACAGCCATCCCTTTTCTGTGGATGTTTTCTCTATTTTACTCCAATCTACTTCTGTTAGTCTCTGTTTCATACCTTCATAGTTTGCTTTTCTAAAAAACCTTAGCTTTAGTCATTACTTTTGGGGTTTTAAAAAACACTTCAAATGAGACTGAGTTGTGGTCTGAGTTTGCCAATAGTTATTCTGTCTTTGTTATTTGAAAAGACTAAATCAAGGCATGCCTCCCCTCTAGTCGGTGCCTTGACAAATTGCGTTAGGAAGCAGTCATTTGTCATTTCAACCATTTCAATTTCGTCCATCGTGCTCCCCACCGGGTTTTCCCATTTTATATGGGGGAAGTTGAAATCCCCCATTAGTATGGCTTCTCCTTTTCTACACACATTTTTAATGTCATTGTATAACAGATTATTTTGCTCGGAGTCTGAATTTGGCGGTCTATAGCATGCTCCTATTATTATGCCTTTTGAATTTTTGTCCATTATTCTGACCCATATTGATTTGCCATTGTTTTCTTTGTCCAGATTTAACACCTGGGCTTCAAGACTATTTCTTATGTATAGCTGATCATATCTCATGTTTGGGAACTGTGCAGCTCCAATGTTCTTGCCCTCATCCATTGACATGAACAATCCACTCTTGAGGGTAGATGTTATGATCCAGCACTTACATACAAATCTATTTTAAAGCAGCATTGTACAGCATTAACCTTTCCTCCCCTGTCCTGCTGAGCCCCAGATTTAAGCAGCTTCACTCAATCAAGAGAGCAAGAAGACACAAGCCACTGTTATACCACAGCTATAGCACACATGAAACAGCAGGAACACAAGCCATTGTTATAACACATGTGAAACAGCAGGAACACAAGCCACTGTTATATTACAGCTATAACACATGTGAAACAGCAGGAACACAAGCCACTGTTATAACACATGTGAAACAGCAGGAACACAAGCCACTGTTATAACACAGCTATAAGACACAGGAAACAGCAGGAACACAAGCCACTGTTATAACACAGGAACACAAGCCACTGTTATAAAATAGCTATACCACATGTGAAACAGCAGGAACACAAGCCACTGTTATAGCACAGCTATAACACACAGGAAACAGCAGGAACACAAGCCACTGTTATAACACATGTGAAACAGCAGGAACACAAGCCACTGTTATAACACATGTGAAACAGCAGGAATACAAGCCACTGTTATACCACTGTTATAACATATGTGGAACAGTAGAAACACAAGCCACTGTTATAACACATCTATAACACATTTGAAACAGCAGGAACACAACCCACTGTTATAACACAGCTATAACACATTGGCGACAGCAGGAACACAAGCCACTGTTATAACACATTTGAAACAGCAGGAACACAAGCCACTGTTATAACACAGCTATAACACATGCGAAACAGCAGGAACACAAGCCATTGTTATAACACAGCTATAATACACGTGAAACAGCAGGTACACAAGCCACTGTTATACCACAGCTATAACACATGTGAAACAATAGGAATATACATCACTGTTATACCATGGCTATAACACATGTATACAGCAGGAATAGCAAGAGGAAACATTGGAAACAGAAAGATGGGAAACAGCAGGAACAGCAACAGAGTAATACATAAGAACAATCATCAAGGGATGTTAAACAGGTAAGAAATGAAACTCAGCATTATAGGGTAGATAGCATCCCTATCAATGATGTATAATGTTATAATGGGCATCTGTAAGCTATATTCATCATTATTAACAAGTAATTGCTTCCCCAACCAAAATATGGGGCTATATTTTAAAGTGTAATGGCAAATCAAGTTTCCTGAGGATGAATAAGTACATGTAGAAAAACTAGCAAGAACGTCTTTGCAGTCAGGAGCACTTCAGTTCGTGATCTGAGTGGCTTCTTTTATACAGATGCAATTATTTTAATTCTGTTCTGAAAACCTGCCTTTGCCTTTGACCTTGCTTGAGGCCCACTGTTTTCATTAAAACCCAGCCAATCAGAAACAATGACTCCTGACCTAGACTCTTACATCTTCAAGGTCTTGTGTTCACCATTTGAGGAGGCATGTGACATGTGTGTACAGGTGCCTCGTATATTCAGAAAGATATTCTGTACTGTACTCTTCTGTAAATCATGCAATGTGCATGATATAAGAACATAAGAACATAAGAACATAAGAAAGTTTACAAATGAGAGGAGGCCATTCGGCCCATCTTGCTCATTTGGTTCTTAATAGCTTATTGATCCCAGAATCTCATCAAGCAGCTTCTTGAAGGATCCCAGGGTGTCAGCTTCAACAACATTACTGGGGAGTTGGTTCCAGACCCTCACAATTCTCTGTGTAAAAAAGTGCCTCCTATCTTCTGTTTTGAATGAGCCTTTATCTAATCTCCATTTGTGACCCATGGTCCTTTTTTCTTTTTTCAGGTCGAAAAAGACCCGAGTCGACACAGGAGGCTGTGTGGTCCAGTGGTTAAAGAAAAAGGGCTTGTAACCAGGAGGTCCCCGGTTCAAATCCCACCTCAGCCACTGACTCATTGTGTGACCCTGAGCAAGTCACTTAACCTCCTTGTGCTCCGTCTTTCGGGTGAGACGTGGTGTAAGTGACTCTGCAGCTGATGCATAGTTCACACACCCTAGTCTCTGTAAGTCGCCTTGGATAAAGGCGTCTGCGAAAAACTAATAATAATAATTGTCAATACCTTTTAGAATTTTGAATGCTTGAATCAGATCGCCGCGTAGTCTTCTTTGTTCAAGACTGAATAGATTCAATTCTTTTAGCCTGTCTGCATACAACATGCCTTTTAAACCCGGTATAATTCTGGTTGCTCTTCTTTGCACTCTTTCTAGAGCAGCAATTTCCTTTTTGTAACGAAGTGACCAGATCTGAACACAATATTCTAGGTGAGGTCTTACTAATGCATTGTAAAGATTTAACATTACTTCCCTTGATTTAAATTCAACACTTCTCACAATATATCCGAGCATCTTGTTGGCCTTTTTTATAGCTTCCCCACATTGTCTAGATGAAGACATTTCTGAGTCAACATAAACTCCTAGGTCTTTTTCATAGATTCCTTCTTCAATTTCAGTATTTCCCATATGATATTTATAATGCACATTTTATTGCCTGCGTACAGTACCTTACACTTTTCTCTATTAAATGTCATTTGCCATGTGTCTGCCCAGTTCTGAATGCTGTCTAGATCATTTTGAATGACCTTTGCTGCTGCAACAGTGTTTGCCACTCCTCCTATTTTTGGGTCATCTGCAAATTTAACAAGTTTGCTTACTATACCAGAATCTAAATCATTCATGTAGATTAGGAAGAGCAGAGGACCAAATACTGATCCCTGTGGTACACCACTGGTTACCTCGCTCCATTTTGAGGTTTCTCCTCTAATCAGTACTTTCTGTTTTCTACATGTTAACCACTCCCCAATCCATGTGCATGCATTTCCTTGAATCCCTACTGCATTCAGTTTGAGAATTAATCTTTTATGCAGGACTTTGTCAAAAACTTTTTGGAAATCTAAATAAACCATGTCGTATGCTTTGCAATTATCCATTGTCAATGTTGCAGCCTCAAAAAACTCAAGCAGGTTAGTTAGACACGATCTCCCTTTCCTAAAACCATGCTGACTGTCTCCCAGGACACTGTTACCATATAGGTCATTTCCATTATAGATCTTATTATAGTTTCCATAAGTTTACATATAATAGAAGTCAGGCTTATTGGTCTGTAGTTACCTGGTTCAGTTTTGTCTCCCTTTTTGTGGATCGGTATTACGTACAATTTTCCAGTCTGTCGGTACAACCACTGTGTCAAGAGACTGTTGCATGATCTTGGTTAGCGGTTTGTAAATAACTTCTTTCATTTCTTTGAGTACTATTGGGAGGATCTCATCTGGCCCAGGGGATTTGTTTATTTTAAGAGCTCCTAGTCCCTTTAACACTTCTGCCTCTATTATGCTAAAGTTATTTAAAACTGGATAGGAACAGGTCAACATGTGGGGCATGTTGTACGTATCTTCCTTTGTAAAAACTGAAAAGTAATTTAATATATTTGCTATTTTTTCTCTTTGTTTATGATTTTACCATTTGTATTTCTTAGAAATGTTACCTCCTCTTTGAATGTTCTTTTGCTGTTATAATATTGCAAAAAAAACTTTTTGGAATTGGTTTTAGCCCCCTTAGCAATGCTCATTTCTATCTCTCTCTTGGCCTTTCAAACTTCCTTTTTGACTTATGTTTGCAGTTCCAAGTACTCTTTCTGTGTACTTTGTTCTTGGTCCCTTTTAAATGCTCTATAAAGTGCATTTCTTCTCTGAATATTTTTTTTAAATTTATCTATTAAATCATTTGGCCATTTTGTAGTAAAGCCACCATTTAACACTAGAGGGAGTTGTAGCTCTTTTAAAAGCTGACCCCTTTCAATGGTCTGTAGTCACTGTCCACATTGGAGTGGTTTCTGCTGCAGTAGCTAACTGTTTGCCACTGAACATTCAACCTGCTGTAATAATGCTTACGATTAACTGCACAAAGAAAGACTTCAACAAATGTATCCAACACAATATTTAAAGGACTTATTATTTTGTATACCACAGCATTTTAAAAAAAAAGCCTTTAACTGGGACGATTTTCAATTGAAATGCAGGAAAGACATATCATAGAAAAAACATAACCAGAAAAAAATGTGCAAGAGCAGTAGTCTTTAAACAGGCTACCAAGTCTAAATCCAATGCAATTAGAAGGGAAGGCCCAGACTAGTGTAAAGTTAAAGTTATATAAAATACCTGTTCCAGCTGACCAGCCTGAATAACATATAGTTGAGCCATAGAGAGAGAATTGAGAGTTGCCACAGCTGTGATTAGACCAGGCCAGAAAACAGGGTATGGAGAATGGGGCTGAGCAACAGCTTGTTTCCAGTTTAAACCAATTGAAGAAATACAAAGAATGAAACCCATCTTCACAGAAAAATGGAAGCTTACTGGAGATTGAAGTTGAAAGGCAGGTGACTGAGCATTGCACAGCAAAATCTTCTCAAGTGAAAACTTCTTATATAGGTTCCTAAACAAGCAAACAGAGTGCTTCCTCAGCTACACCCAACATGCTTCATTTGTTTAACACAAATGAAACAAAAATAATTAATTACAGTCCCTTTTGAGTAAGCAATAAATAAATCGATTGATTAATTCATACAAAAGAAATACTAATAATATTATTTTGGTGCATGTAATTACAGTATACTGTAAAATAAATAAATAATAATAATTCTCAAGTGAAATATTGACCCGTGCTGTACATTTTACTATCGGCAGAACCTTGACTTAGAATTAACTTAAGAATTTTTACTGATTTGTTATGAAAATGCTTATATGATACCCGACAGCTTCTATTTTTTGGTGCCTGGGCACCAATGAAGTGATCTCTTCCACTAGGAACTAAAAATCAGTGTCCTGTTCCCACGCTCCAGGTTTGATGGTACAATCAGAATCAGAGTCTATGATGTTTGAAATGTTTGTAGAGTCAAGAGTCAATCTTCCTTGTGATGCAACAAAGAGAACATTAGAAACTTCTGTGACAAACTAATAAAAATAATGAGGAAGAAGGCAGCAAAAGTGCATACAACTGTGAACACAAACATGGATTTAAAGCTTTGTATATCGGTCAGTGCAGAGACCTGGAGACTGGAATCAGCGACTGCCCTTGCTACTGGTTTAGTATGACACTTTGTGCCCTGGGGGTAACATTGTAAATTTGCAGGGAAAATGTTAAGCTATGATTTGGTGGGAGAGGAATGAGGTGCCAGTGGGCTGGAATGTGTGTCCATGTTTTTCCTGTGTCTCTGGCTTATTGGGGGATGTTAATCAAGGGCAACGCCCCACCAAATTGTGGACGTAATCAGACATAAAGTACCCAAATCATGTTTCTTAAACCAGCCAAAAACTGCACTTACATTTAAGATTTATGACATATTATAAAAGCATAAATAAGTGCTACACATTTATTTAAAATAAAAAAGCACAGGTAAGTGATAATGTTATAAACTGTTTATGTATTTATCTGCTTTGCTAGTTTATTCTCACAGTTTACAGAAACTTTTTTTCTTTTATCTGATGAGATCAAATGTGATAGGTGGAAGGAAAAAAAAATGTATTCAGAATGCAGTGTAACATTAAATTGTCAGCATATAGTCTTTAAAAAAGACATTTTAAAACAATTCCAATTGTACTGATACAGTTTTAAATTGGTGACGAATACAAAAATAAGTGTTTCAGTAATTTTATTGGATGCAGAGCTCCAGCAATGGTGAAGCAAAAAGCAAAAACATGCTTGATAAAAATAGCCATAAAATAACCAGACCACCAAAGACTACATTTAGTTGCTAGATGCTTTTAGGCTACTCCAGGGGAGTAGCTAAAAGTCGCACGCCGAGATGCATGCATTACTTATTAAATGTTACCTCATGTTTAACTGGCATTCCGGTACTTTCAGATTTAGGACTACACCACTGCTAATGACCTTAAGTGAGACCATGAAAGTACCGGTGAGCTCTCTTTAATGAGAACAGATAGAAACTCCACTTGATTTTAATTTTAAGTGATGTAATTAGCCAGTATGATAAGGCCTCTAGGACTCAGCATGGACGATTGTGTATCAAATGGGAACATTCTTTGTGTCTGGCTGGAGAGGGTGCAGACTAGAGCACTCTCCCCAAGACAGTTGGACAGCGATCACAAATGAAGCATTAAATTAAGAAACAGATAGCGTAGCCCTCGGGGATTCTCACACAAAGGGAGCGAGCGGCTGTGGCCAGGGGAATCATTAGCTTCAGAGAGAGCCAGTTTCCACTTTCATAAGGCAATTAGAGGCTTACACTTTCCACAGCCGTGATACACTGATTGAAGAAACAGAAGCTCTCTGTTATTTACTAAGACTTCCTCACAGCTCTGTCGCATTTAACAGAAACAATCAAGTATGAGATGCCAGCTCCAACTTCCAGGTATGCTGGTCCAGTCAAAACAAGGGAAGAACTTATACTGTAGTACAAGTTATTCCCTTATACATGTTTGATAAGATAAATAAATAAGGTTGTGTCGGGGAGAGAACAGAAAGGAAAGTTTAGGGTTGAAGCTGACCAAGACAAAAGTACCCAGACGAGGCATTGAAACTGCTCGGATCGCCTTAAATCATACAGCAAATTATTACTCCCTCCCCAAGCATTACATACCAACAGGAATGATCATGATGGCTTTTTTCCTAAATAAATGTAAATACTTCCAGACAAAAACAATAATAATTATCATTTCCCGAACTCCGTTTTGTGGTGCTGAAGGCAGCTCCCCTGTCCAAGCTTTACAATCTCTGTGTTCCCCATAATCCACAATTTGTGCTACTGAATCCACAGAAAAGTATTACACATTTCAAACGTAACACTACCTGTGATTAGTCTGTAGCAGTCACATCCATGATTTGAGTCCCATGTGTGTTTATGTATTTATGTATTATATTACATTTGTTTTATACTTGTAAATATGTCACATATTGATTTAAACATTCTATGGTTGTTTGCACTTTCTTTGGATTGGATTTGTATTGTATTTATTGAGGTGTTAGCTGAAGGATTGACTGATGACTTTGTAACCAAATAAAGCCAGACCAGAACGGTAATAGTGTCTTTTCTGTCTTTTACAGAAAGTACAAAAAGTCATTTGAACACTTTTCCTATATCCGTAAATAACAAATGTCTGTGATTTTCTAATTGAAATAAATCTGGTATATTTTGTATTGTGGTGGCTTTCCCAATCAGCTTGAATGACACATACCTGTACCTTATACTGTATGTGATGGCAGTGAAAGTATCAAAAGAAGAATACCAATTAACAATACTGTGCTGAAATTATTATTATGCATTCTTCAACCAAGTAGCCAAAGCACAGCAGCTCTAGAGTCAGTTTGGTCAAAAAGCGTTGACTTCTATAAAGAGCACTTGTTATACTGTGTTTCACTAAAGACACTTCGATAATGACCTGTTCTCATATTAAACTTTCTTACAAGTCTAGGCAGAGGTCTAAGGTTTCATTTAGACCATGTGGTTCCATACTTTCAATGTGAATATCTAGAATGATTCCGTTTTTAACAGTAGAATTATAATATTAACTCCTCTTTCAGTTCAGTCGGTGAGCAGCTCAAAAGTTGGGAGCAAGCTTTATTATTATTATTATTATTATTATTATTATTATTATTATTATTATTATTATTATTATATTTTTAAACTAATCTAATTGCTAGGAGAGAGAAAAACATACGTTTTGTGGGAGGAAACCTCTGGAGGTCCTGCTGGAGAGCTGGCCCCCACTCTGGCAGGCTGCAATACATTGATTACAATACAATAAATAATATCAAGGAGCGAATTTTAAGAATCCACAGCTGAGGAAGGACTGGTTGATTTTAACTTTGAGTGTTGATGTTGCTGCACCTATACAAAATGAATGGGAGAATACAGTTGGGGGGGGAAGACCAGCTTTAAAAATGAGCTGAAGACAAAAGATTGCACATGTATGAATTTAGTTGAAAACCAGATCACTAGATGGAGGAATGGGTCGAGAGAAAGGTTGAGCTGAGGGAGCCAGATGTCTCAATTGCGCGATCTGTAAACGAGAAAGAGCGTCACCAGTGTTATTAGTCATACCTGGAAGGTGTTGGGCATTCAAAATAAAATTATTGATAACTGAAATCCAGACTAGCCGGCGAAGAAATTGCATAATTAGAGGGGAAGAGTGTGATGGAGCGTGGTAACCACATATCTTTACAAAAAGGAACAGCCTTTATTAATAATATGAACAGCCGATTGAATAATTTTTTTTTTTTTTGACTTCTCTGGCGCCTATCGGTCTCCTCGGCCATTGAATGGTTTTCTCAGCTTTTTCCGGATACATTTGTGGAAGTCTTTCTTTGTGCAGTTAATCGTAAGCATTATTACAGCAGGTTGAATGTTCAGTGGCAAACAGTTAGCTACTGCAGCAGAAACCACTCCAATGTGGACAGTGACTACAGACCATTGAAAGGGGTCAGCTTTTAAAAGAGCTACAGCTCCCTCTAGTGTTAAATGGTGGCTTTACTAGACCTGTGCTTTACATCTTTTTGATGATGTCGGTCCGAAAGGGAAAACTGCTTTAGTTTTTACAGTTTTAAATGTACATATTCCTGTTTACATACTAGTTTCATTTGAAATGATTTTTTGAGATTTTCATTTTTTAAAAGTAGTGCTTTATATATGGTAAGTTAGAAAATAACCTGTTTTATTGTGGTGATAAACCCTTCTACACCCTGTGGTGTGGTGTTGTGTGTGTGTGTGCGTGTGTGTGGTGTGTGTGTGGTGTGGTGTGGTGTGTGTGGTGTGTGGGGTGTGTGTGTGTGGTGTGTGTGTGTGGGTGTGTTGTGTGTGTGTGTGTGGGTGTGTGTGGTGTGTGGGGTGTGGTGTGTGGGGTGTGGGGTGTGGGGTGTGGGTGTGTGTGTGGTGTGTGTGTGTGTGTGTGGTGGGTGTGTGTGGTGTGTGTGTGTGGGGTGTGGTGTGTGTGTGTGGGGTGTGGGGTGTGTGTGTGGTGGTGTGTGGTGTGTGTGTGTGTGTGTGTGGTGGTGTGTGTGGTGTGTGTGGGGTGTGTGGGGTGTGTGGGGTGTGTGGGTGTGGTGTGTGGGGTGTGGGGTGTGGTGTGTGGGGTGTGGGTGTGGGGTGTGGGGTGTGTGGGGTGTGTGTGGTGTGGGTGTGTGGGGTGTGGGGTGTGTGGTGTGTGTGTGTGGGTGTGTGGTGGTGTGTGGGTGTGTGTGGTGTGTGTGGGGTGTGGTGTGTGGGGTGTGTGGGGTGTGTGTGGGGTGTGGGGTGTGGGGTGTGTGGTGTGTGTGTGTGGTGTGGGTGTGTGGGTGTGGGGTGTGGGTTGTGTGGGGTGTGTGGGGTGTGGTGTGTGGTGTGTGGGGTGTGTGTGTGTGTGGGTGTGTGTGTGTGGGCTGTGGGGTTTGGTGTGGTGTGTGTGGGGTGTGGTGTGTGTGGTGTGTGGGGTGTGGTGTGTGGGTGTGTGGGGTGTGTGTGGTGTGTGGGTGGTGTGTGTGGGTGTGGGGTGTGGTGTGGTGTGTGTGAGGGTGTGGTGTGTGTGGTGTGTGTGTGTGTGTGGTGTGTGGTGTGGTGTGTGTGGGGTGTGTGGTGTGTGGTGTGTGTGTTTTGTGGTGTGTGGGGTGTGGTGTGGTGTGTGTGTGGTGTGTGGTGTGTGTGTGGTGTGGGGTTTGGTGTGGTGTGTGTGGGGTGTGTGGTGTGTGGTGTGGTGTGTGTGTGGTGTGTGGGGTGTGGTGTGTGTGTGTGTGTGTGGTGTGGTGTGTGTGGTGTGTGTGTGGTGTGTGGTGTGGTGTGTGTGTGGGGTGTGTGTAGTGTGTGGTGTGGTGTGTGTGTGGGGTGTGGGATGTGGGTATGTCTTTTTGTTTTCTTACTTTTGTTTACTAAACCTACACGCCTGGTAAAATGTACAATTTATAATTTGCGATTTTCACGTTGTTATTTTACCTGGTTTGTTTATGACAGGACTTTTAGAAATTTAGTTTAGAGTCACTTATTTCTTACTTCACCTGTAAATTATTATTATTTTTTTTATCTGGCCATTTGTTGACAGAGTTTTAGAGGCAAAATATATATTTATATTTTTTGCTGCCTGGTTAAAATAAATCTGTTCATATACAGTATGAATTTAAAAAAAAATCATGTATAGCCATGCTTGATAATATATATATATATATATATATATATATATATATATATATATATATATATATATATATATATATATACAGTACTGTGCAAAAGTTTTAGGCAGGTGTGAAAAATGCTGTAAAGTAAGAATGCTTTCAAAAATAGACATGTTAATAGATTATATTTATCAATTAACTAAATGTAAAGTGAGTGAACAGAAGAAAAATCTAAATCAAATCCATATTTGGTGTGACCACCCTTTGCCTTCAAAACAGCATCAAGCATCAATTCTTCTAGGTACACTTGCACACAGTTTTTGAAGGAACTTCGGCAGGTAGGTTGGCCCAAACATCTTGGAGAACTAACCACAGTTCTTCTGTGGATTTAGGCAGCCTCAGTTGCTTCTCTCTCTTCATGTAATCTCAGACAGACTCGATGATGTTGAGAGCAGGGCTCTGTGGGGGCCATACCATCACTTCCAGGACTCCTTGTTCTTCTTTACGCTGAAGATAGTTCTTAATGACTTTCGCTGTATGTTTGGGGTCGTTGTCATGCTGCAGAATAAATTTGGGGCCAATCAGATGCCTCCCTGATGGTATTGCATGATGGATAAGTATCTGCCTTTACTTCTCAGCATTGAGGAGACCATTAATTCTGACCAAATCCCCAACTCCATTTGCAGAAATGCAGCCCCAAACTTGCAAGGAACCTCCACCATGCTTCACTGTTGCCTGCAGACACTCATTTGTGTGCGCTCTCCAGCCCTTCGGCGAACAAACTGCCTTCTGCTACAGCCAAATATTTCAAATTTTGACTCATCAGTCCAGAGCACCTGCTGCCATTTTTCTGCACCCCAGTTCCTGTGTTTTCGTGCATAGTTGAGTCGCTTGGCCTTGTTTCCACGTCGGAGGTATGGCTTTTTGGCCGCAAGTCTTCCATGAAGGCCACTTCTGACCAGACTTCTCCGGACAGTAGATGGGTGTACCAGGGTCCCACTGTTTTCTGCCAATTCTGAGCTGATGGCACTGCTGGACATCTTCCGATTGCGAAGGAAGTAAGCATGATGTGTCTTTCATCTGCTGCAGTAAGTTTCCTTGGCCGACCACTGCGTCTACGGTCCTCAACGTTGCCCGTTTCTTTGTGCTTCGTCAAAAGAGCTTGGACAGCACATCTGGAAACCCCTGTCTGCCTTGAAATTTCTGCCTGGGAGAGACCTTGCTGATGCAGTATAACTACCTTGTGACTTGTTGCTGTGCTCAGTCTTGCCATGGTGTATGACTTTTGACAGTAAACTGTCTTCAGCAACCTCACCTTGTTAGCTGAGTTTGGCTGTTCCTCACCCAGTTTTATTCCTCCTACACAGCTGTTTCTGTTTCAGTTAATGATTGTGTTTCAACCTACATATTGAATTGATGATCATTAGCACCTGTTTGGTATAATTGTTTAATCATACACCTGACTATATGCCTACAAAATCCCTGACTTTGTGCAAGTGTACCTAGAAGAATTGATGCTGTTTTGAAGGCAAAGGGTTGTCACACCAAATATGGATTTGATTTAGATTTTTCTTCTGTTCACTCACTTTGCATTTAGTTAATTGATAAATATAATCTATTAACATGTCTATTTTTGAAAGCATTCTTACTTTACAGCATTTTTCACACCTGCCTAAAACTTTTGCACAGTACTGTATATATATATATATATATATATATATATATATATATATATATATATATATATATATATATATATATTACTTTCTATTTCACTATATATAACTAAAATATATGAAAATGGCAATAATTTGTATATGGTGAAATATATTAAATGTATTAAAATTATTACAACATTATGATAATATATATATATATATATATATATATATATATATATATATATATATATATATATATATATATATATATATATATATATATATTGATGTTAATATGTTATAAAATATATTTAATGTTCATAAGGGAAGAAAAGTAATTTAAAAAACATGCTGAATTTGACAATAAATGACTAAAAATGAACCACTCTTCCTTGTTTGAAAGACTGTTACAATAAACTTTCTAAAACTTTCTGAAAGTCTATCAGACATGTTTTAGTCCACTTTTATGGTTTGCAAAAACAATTATGTTCAGTTTTGTTTTTATTTGCCAGATTTATTTATTTATTATGTGATGAAATGAATTTGATCACCAAAATATTAAAACTTTTATGTGTGCAACATCAATATTAAGAAGTCAAATCTACACTTCTGTGCCGTGATTTAGAAGACACAGCAATCAGATGTTACTTAAGACAACAGACCAATCATGTACAATGTAGCCAGGAATAGCCCCACATTCCCTGTACATTCTTTCCACAATCTAACAGGAGGCCAGCCTATGATTTCTCCTTATACTGTAGCAAGGACAGGAGTTCCCTGAGTGACATAGTTTAAAGTGCGCACTCTGGTGGACAATCAGGGGTATTACAGTGCAAAAAGATATCCCATTTCTACAAACTACAGTAATCCCTCGATTATTTATTTCTTTTCATTAACTCAGGAGGAAGAACAGTTATGTGAGGCTTTATTATTTCCTGTTAAAGGTGCAAGTTTGTCAATAAACAGAGGGCCTCGTCTCAAGTCAAAGCAGATCCAGTGCAACAAGGGCCCCTGTCCTGTTCGTGCAATGAGATAGCATACACATATAGCTTCTGTAGGAATGACCCTTTACAGCATACTATTCCTATATGAGAGCACGAGAAACGAGGAACTGAGCCGACACCACTGGAATCAATGGCCCCTGAACTCAAGCATTAGAATACAGTAGTGACTGGCAAGAGAAAACATATGTGCTGACCCAGACTGTCCTGGGCTTTCCAGCTTCAGCACACCTATGAAATAGAGACAGTATCTGCTGAACCAGACTGTCCTGGGCTTTCCAGCTTCAACACACCTCTGAAATAGAGACAGTATCTGCTGACCCAGACTGTCCTGGGCTTTCCAGCTTCAACACACCTCTGAAATAGAGACAGTATCTGCTGACCCAGACTGTCCTGGGCTTTCCAGCTTCAACACACCTCTGAAATAGAGACAGTATCTGCTGACCCAGACTGTCCTGGGCTTTCCAGCTTCAACACACCTCTGAAATAGAGACAGTATCTGCTGACCCAGACTGTCCTGGGCTTTCCAGCTTCAACACACCTCTGAAATAGAGACAGTATCTGCTGACCCAGACTGTCCTGGGCTTTCCAGCTTCAACACACCTCTGAAATAGAGACAGTATCTGCTGACCCAGACTGTCCTGGGCTTTCCAGCTTCAGCACACCTCTGAAGTAGAGACAGTATCTGTTGACCCAGACTGTCCTGTGCTTTCCAGCTTCAACACACCTCTGAAATAGAGACAGTATCTGCTGACCCAGACTGTCCTGGGCATTCCAGCTTCAACACACCTCTGAAATAGAGACAGTATCTGCTGACCCAGACTGTCCTGGGCTTTCCAGCTTCAACACACCTCTGAAATAGAGACAGTATCAGCTGACCCAGACTGTCTTCTGGGCTTTCCAGCTTCAACACACCTCTGAAATACAGACAGTATCTGCTGACCCAGACTGTCTTGGGCTTTCCATCTTCAACACACCTCTGAAATAGAGACATTATCAGCTGACCCAGACTGTCCTCTGGGCTTTCCAGCTTCAGCACACCTCTGAAATAGAGACAGTATCTGCTGACCCAGACTGTCCTGGGCTTTCCAGCTTCAACACACCTCTGAAATAGAGACAGTATCTGCTGACCCAGACTGTCCTGGGCTTTCCAGCTTCAGCACACCTCTGAAATAGAGACAGTATCTGCTGACCCAGACTGTCCTGGGCTTTCCAGCTTCAACACACCTCTGAAATAGAGACAGTATCAGCTGACCCAGACTGTCCTGGGCTTTCCAGCTTCAGCACACCTCTGAAATAGAGACAGTATCTGCTGACCCAGACTGTCCTGGGCTTTCCAGCTTCAACACACCTCTGAAATAGAGACAGTATCTGCTGACCCAGACTGTCCTGGGCTTTCCAGCTTCAGCACACCTCTGAAATAGAGACAGTATCTGCTGACCCAGACTGTCCTGGGCTTTCCAGCTTCAACACACCTCTGAAATAGAGACAGTATCTGCTGACCCAGACTGTCCTGGGCTTTCCAGCTTCAACACACCTCTGAAATAGAGACAGTATCTGCTGACCCAGACTGTCCTGGGCTTTCCAGCTTCAGCACACCTCTGAAATAGAGACAGTATCTGCTGACCCAGACTGTCCTGGGCTTTCCAGCTTCAGCACACCTCTGAAATAGAGACAGTATCTGCTGACCCAGACTGTCCTGGGCTTTCCAGCTTCAGCACACCTCTGAAATAGAGACAGTATCAGCTGACCCAGACTGTCCTCTGGCCTTTCCAGCTTCAACACACCTCTGAAATAGAGACAGTATCTGCTGACCCAGACTGTCCTGGGCTTTCCAGCTTCAACACACCTCTGAAATAGAGACAGTATCTGCTGACCCAGACTGTCCTGGGCTTTCCAGCTTCAACACACCTCTGAAATAGAGACAGTATCAGCTGACCCAGACTGTCCTCTGGGCTTTCCAGCTTCAACACACCTCTGAAATAGAGACAGTATCTGCTGACCCAGACTGTCCTGGGCTTTCCAGCTTCAACACACCTCTGAAATAGAGACAGTATCTGCTGACCCAGACTGTCCTGGGCTTTCCAGCTTCAACACACCTCTGAAATAGAGACAGTATCTGCTGACCCAGACTGTCCTGGGCTTTCCAGCTTCAGCACACCTCTGAAATAGAGACAGTATCTGCTGACCCAGACTGTCCTGGGCTTTCCAGCTTCAACACACCTCTGAAATAGAGACAGTATCTGCTGACCCAGACTGTCCTGGGCTTTCCAGCTTCAGCACACCTCTGAAATAGAGACAGTATCTGCTGACCCAGACTGTCCTGGGCTTTCCAGCTTCAGCACACCTCTGAAATAGAGACAGTATCTGCTGACCCAGACTGTCCTGGGCTTTCCAGCTTCAACACACCTCTGAAATAGAGACAGTATCTGCTGACCCAGACTGTCCTGGGCTTTCCAGCTTCAGCACACCTCTGAAATAGAGACAGTATCTGCTGACCCAGACTGTCCTGGGCTTTCCAGCTTCAGCACACCTCTGAAATAGAGACAGTATCTGCTGACCCAGACTGTCCTGGGCTTTCCAGCTTCAGCACACCTCTGAAATAGAGACAGTATCTGCTGACCCAGACTGTCCTGGGCTTTCCAGCTTCAGCACACCTCTGAAATAGAGACAGTATCTGCTGACCCAGACTGTCCTGGGCTTTCCAGCTTCAGCACACCTCTGAAATAGAGACAGTATCTGCTGACCCAGACTGTCCTGGGCTTTCCAGCTTCAACACACCTCTGAAATAGAGACAGTATCTGCTGACCCAGACTGTCCTGGGCTTTCCAGCTTCAGCACACCTCTGAAATAGAGACAGTATCTGCTGACCCAGACTGTCCTGGGCTTTCCAGCTTCAACACACCTCTGAAATAGAGACAGTATCTGCTGACCCAGACTGTCCTGGGCTTTCCAGCTTCAGCACACCTCTGAAATAGAGACAGTATCTGCTGACCCAGACTGTCCTGGGCTTTCCAGCTTCAACACACCTCTGAAATAGAGACAGTATCTGCTGACCCAGACTGTCCTGGGCTTTCCAGCTTCAGCACACCTCTGAAATAGAGACAGTATCTGCTGACCCAGACTGTCCTGGGCTTTCCAGCTTCAGCACACCTCTGAAATAGAGACAGTATCTGCTGACCCAGACTGTCCTGGGCTTTCCAGCTTCAGCACACCTCTGAAATAGAGACAGTATCTGCTGACCCAGACTGTCCTGGGCTTTCCAGCTTCAGCACACCTCTGAAATAGAGACAGTATCTGCTGACCCAGACTGTCCTGGGCTTTCCAGCTTCAGCACACCTCTGAAATAGAGACAGTATCTGCTGACCCAGACTGTCCTGGGCTTTCCAGCTTCAGCACACCTCTGAAATAGAGACAGTATCTGCTGACCCAGACTGTCCTGGGCTTTCCAGCTTCAACACACCTCTGAAATAGAGACAGTATCTGCTGACCCAGACTGTCCTGGGCTTTCCAGCTTCAACACACCTCTGAAATAGAGACAGTATCTGCTGACCCAGACTGTCCTGGGCTTTCCAGCTTCAACACACCTCTGAAATAGAGACAGTATCTGCTGACCCAGACTGTCCTGGGCTTTCCAGCTTCAACACACCTCTGAAATAGAGACAGTATCTGCTGACCCAGACTGTCCTGGGCTTTCCAGCTTCAACACACCTCTGAAATAGAGACAGTATCTGCTGACCCAGACTGTCCTGGGCTTTCCAGCTTCAGCACACCTCTGAAATAGAGACAGTATCTGCTGACCCAGACTGTCCTGGGCTTTCCAGCTTCAGCACACCTCTGAAATAGAGACAGTATCTGCTGACCCAGACTGTCCTGGGCTTTCCAGCTTCAGCACACCTCTGAAATAGAGACAGTATCTGCTGACCCAGACTGTCCTGGGCTTTCCAGCTTCAGCACACCTCTGAAATAGAGACAGTATCTGCTGACCCAGACTGTCCTGGGCTTTCCAGCTTCAGCACACCTCTGAAATAGAGACAGTATCTGCTGACCCAGACTGTCCTGGGCTTTCCAGCTTCAGCACACCTCTGAAATAGAGACAGTATCTGCTGACCCAGACTGTCCTGGGCTTTCCAGCTTCAGCACACCTCTGAAATAGAGACAGTATCTGCTGACCCAGACTGTCCTGGGCTTTCCAGCTTCAGCACACCTCTGAAATAGAGACAGTATCTGCTGACCCAGACTGTCCTGGGCTTTCCAGCTTCAACACACCTCTGAAATAGAGACAGTATCTGCTGACCCAGACTGTCCTGGGCTTTCCAGCTTCAGCACACCTCTGAAATAGAGACAGTATCTGCTGACCCAGACTGTCCTGGGCTTTCCAGCTTCAGCACACCTCTGAAATAGAGACAGTATCTGCTGACCCAGACTGTCCTGGGCTTTCCAGCTTCAGCACACCTCTGAAATAGAGACAGTATCTGCTGACCCAGACTGTCCTGGGCTTTCCAGCTTCAGCACACCTCTGAAATAGAGACAGTATCTGCTGACCCAGACTGTCCTGGGCTTTCCAGCTTCAGCACACCTCTGAAATAGAGACAGTATCTGCTGACCCAGACTGTCCTGGGCTTTCCAGCTTCAGCACACCTCTGAAATAGAGACAGTATCTGCTGACCCAGACTGTCCTGGGCTTTCCAGCTTCAACACACCTCTGAAATAGAGACAGTATCTGCTGACCCAGACTGTCCTGGGCTTTCCAGCTTCAGCACACCTCTGAAATAGAGACAGTATCTGCTGACCCAGACTGTCCTGGGCTTTCCAGCTTCAACACACCTCTGAAATAGAGACAGTATCTGCTGACCCAGACTGTCCTGGGCTTTCCAGCTTCAACACACCTCTGAAATAGAGACAGTATCTGCTGACCCAGACTGTCCTGGGCTTTCCAGCTTCAACACACCTCTGAAATAGAGACAGTATCTGCTGACCCAGACTGTCCTGGGCTTTCCAGCTTCAACACACCTCTGAAATAGAGACAGTATCTGCTGACCCAGACTGTCCTGGGCTTTCCAGCTTCAACACACCTCTGAAATAGAGACAGTATCTGCTGACCCAGACTGTCCTGGGCTTTCCAGCTTCAGCACACCTCTGAAATAGAGACAGTATCTGCTGACCCAGACTGTCCTGGGCTTTCCAGCTTCAACACACCTCTGAAATAGAGACAGTATCTGCTGACCCAGACTGTCCTGGGCTTTCCAGCTTCAACACACCTCTGAAATAGAGACAGTATCTGCTGACCCAGACTGTCCTGGGCTTTCCAGCTTCAGCACACCTCTGAAATAGAGACAGTATCTGCTGACCCAGACTGTCCTGGGCTTTCCAGCTTCAGCACACCTCTGAAATAGAGACAGTATCTGCTGACCCAGACTGTCCTGGGCTTTCCAGCTTCAACACACCTCTGAAATAGAGACAGTATCTGCTGACCCAGACTGTCCTGGGCTTTCCAGCTTCAGCACACCTCTGAAATAGAGACAGTATCTGCTGACCCAGACTGTCCTGGGCTTTCCAGCTTCAACACACCTCTGAAATAGAGACAGTATCTGCTGACCCAGACTGTCCTGGGCTTTCCAGCTTCAGCACACCTCTGAAATAGAGACAGTATCTGCTGACCCAGACTGTCCTGGGCTTTCCAGCTTCAACACACCTCTGAAATAGAGACAGTATCTGCTGACCCAGACTGTCCTGGGCTTTCCAGCTTCAGCACACCTCTGAAATAGAGACAGTATCTGCTGACCCAGACTGTCCTGGGCTTTCCAGCTTCAACACACCTCTGAAATAGAGACAGTATCTGCTGACCCAGACTGTCCTGGGCTTTCCAGCTTCAGCACACCTCTGAAATAGAGACAGTATCTGCTGACCCAGACTGTCCTGGGCTTTCCAGCTTCAGCACACCTCTGAAATAGAGACAGTATCTGCTGACCCAGACTGTCCTGGGCTTTCCAGCTTCAGCACACCTCTGAAATAGAGACAGTATCTGCTGACCCAGACTGTCCTGGGCTTTCCAGCTTCAACACACCTCTGAAATAGAGACAGTATCTGCTGACCCAGACTGTCCTGGGCTTTCCAGCTTCAACACACCTCTGAAATAGAGACAGTATCTGCTGACCCAGACTGTCCTGGGCTTTCCAGCTTCAACACACCTCTGAAATAGAGACAGTATCTGCTGACCCAGACTGTCCTGGGCTTTCCAGCTTCAGCACACCTCTGAAATAGAGACAGTATCTGCTGACCCAGACTGTCCTGGGCTTTCCAGCTTCAGCACACCTCTGAAATAGAGACAGTATCTGCTGACCCAGACTGTCCTGGGCTTTCCAGCTTCAGCACACCTCTGAAATAGAGACAGTATCTGCTGACCCAGACTGTCCTGGGCTTTCCAGCTTCAACACACCTCTGAAATAGAGACAGTATCTGCTGACCCAGACTGTCCTGGGCTTTCCAGCTTCAACACACCTCTGAAATAGAGACAGTATCTGCTGACCCAGACTGTCCTGGGCTTTCCAGCTTCAGCACACCTCTGAAATAGAGACAGTATCTGCTGACCCAGACTGTCCTGGGCTTTCCAGCTTCAGCACACCTCTGAAATAGAGACAGTATCTGCTGACCCAGACTGTCCTGGGCTTTCCAGCTTCAACACACCTCTGAAATAGAGACATTATCAGCTGACCCAGACTGTCCTCTGGGCTTTCCAGCTTCAGCACACCTCTGAAATAGAGACAGTATCTGCTGACCCAGACTGTCCTGGGCTTTCCAGCTTCAACACACCTCTGAAATAGAGACAGTATCTGCTGACCCAGACTGTCCTGGGCTTTCCAGCTTCAGCACACCTCTGAAATAGAGACAGTATCAGCTGACCCAGACTGTCCTGGGCTTTCCAGCTTCAACACACCTCTGAAATAGAGACATTATCAGCTGACCCAGACTGTCCTCTGGGCTTTCCAGCTTCAGCACACCTCTGAAATAGAGACAGTATCTGCTGACCCAGACTGTCCTGGGCTTTCCAGCTTCAACACACCTCTGAAATAGAGACAGTATCTGCTGACCCAGACTGTCCTGGGCTTTCCAGCTTCAGCACACCTCTGAAATAGAGACAGTATCTGCTGACCCAGACTGTCCTGGGCTTTCCAGCTTCAGCACACCTCTGAAATAGAGACAGTATCTCCTGACCCAGACTGTCCTGGGCTTTCCAGCTTCAGCACACCTCTGAAATAGAGACAGTATCTCCTGACCCAGACTGTCCTGGGCTTTCCAGCTTCAGCACACCTCTGAAATAGAGACAGTATCTCCTGACCCAGACTGTCCTGGGCTTTCCAGCTTCAGCACACCTCTGAAATAGAGACAGTATCTCCTGACCCAGACTGTCCTGGACTTTCCAGCTTCAACACACCTCTGAAATAGAGACAGTATCTCCTGACCCAGACTGTCCTGGGCTTTCCAGCTTCAGCACACCTCTGAAATAGAGACCGTATCTGCTGACCCAGACTGTCCTGGGCTTTCCAGCTTCAACACACCTCTGAATTAGATACAGTATCTCCTGACCCAGACTGTCCTGGGCTTTCCAGCTTCAGCACACCTCTGAAATAGAGACCGTATCTCCTGACCCAGACTGTCCTCTGGGCTTTCCAGCTTCAGCACACCTATGAAATAGATATCTGCTGATTCCTAGTACAGAATAATCTGTCAGCTAATGATTGCATTGTTTGTGCATGTAAGACCCTCCACCAGCAATATGCCTGTGATGCTGCTGCCTGGGTGAGATTCGTTTTGTAAAGTAGTGACTGACAGGTGCTCCAGACCATGTCTGAATCCTGGCTTCAGTGCACCTGCACAGGCAGGGTCAGTCTGTGTCTGTTTCAATCATTACTGAGCAATGGCTAGTGCTGTGCTACTTGGACTTTCAAACTGCAGAGTGCAAGAGTGCAGGGATTTGAAGGGATTTCAGAGTTCTGCTTCATAGCACTTATTTCTGGCTCTTTTTATGTTTAATATCCAGTACATCTGCTCATCAGATGTTGGCCAAACAAACAATATTCTATGAGAATGTTGTGATAACTCAAGGTTCACAATTGACAGAAAATTGAATGATAAAAGGTCAAAGAGCAAGAAGAGTTTGCATAATTCTCTGAATCAAAAATGTAAATTTAACATGATCTTATTTATTTGTCAAGAAATTCATCAATTGAACCCTTTATCGCAATGTGTTTATTTTTTTGGCAGCAATATCTCTTTATCTTTATTCTCGACATTAAAAACCTGCACTTGTCTGAAATTCTTGCTTATGGAAATACTACACTTCCTGAGAAATTTATATTTAAAGTTTTGAATAGATAAAAAGAGACAGCTTCCCAGTGTTTCGGTGTATTTAACACGCCTTTGTAAGGGAAAGTGTGTTTGAAGGCTTTTGATGCCATGGTAGCTACACTAATTTATTTCTATTTAAATCTATTCATGTGCTTGTGATGTCATTTACTACATAGTTACTGATGTAATGATCTACTCTTCCTTTTTATTTAAACTTTCATGCATCATGGTATTGAGTCTATTTAAGAACATAAGAACATAAGAAAGTTCACAAACGAGTGGAGGCCATTCAGCCCATCTTGCTCGTTTGGTTGTTAGTAGCTTATTGATCCCAGAATCTCATCAAGCAGCTTTTTGAAGGATCCCAGGGTGTCAGCTTCAACAACATTACTGGGGAGTTGGTTCCAGACTCCCACAATTCTCTGTGTAAAAAAGTGCCTCCTGTTTTCTGTTCTGAATGCCCCTTTATCTAGTCTCGATTTGTGTCCTTTTGTCCTTGTTTCTTTTTTCAGGTAGAAAAAGTCCCCTGGGTCGACATTGTCTGTACCGTTTAGGATTTTGAATGTTTGAATCAGATCGCCGCGTAGTCTTCTTTGTTCAAGACTGAATAGATTCAATTCTTTTAGCTTGTCTGCATACGACATGCCTTTTAAACCCGGGATAATTTTGGTTGCTCTTCTTTGCGCTCTTTCTAGAGCAGCAATATCCTTTTTGTAATGAGGTGACCAGAACTGAACACAATATTCTAGGTGAGGTTGACATTGTCAATACCGTTTAGAATTTTGAATGCTTGAATCAGATCACTGATCACCAATTATTTAAAATTTAGAATATCCAATTTTTTTTTTTAGGCTCAGCTCACCACTACCACCCCCTCGCTGTTTTGGGAGTGACGAAGACAAACACACGCTGTCCTCCGAAGCATGTGCCATCTGCTGACCGCTTCTTTTCTCACTGCAGACTCACCATGCAGTCACCTCAGAGCCACAGCCGGGAGGACAACGCAGCTCTGGGCAGCTTACAGGCAAACCATGCAGGCCTCGGCCAGATTACAGGGGTCAGCTGGTGCTGGGTGAGCCGAGGACACTATGGCTGACCTAAGCCCCCGCAACCCCGGCGGCGCCGGCCAGTTCAGCGCCAGCCACCTGGGAGCTCCCATCCATGGGCGGCAATTGAATAGCCTGGACTTGAACCAGCTATAGGGTGCATCCTGCACTCCACGCTGAGCTACTTTACAGGATGCGCCACTCTCGGGAGCACCCTAAAAGATTTCATATGATATTTATAAAGCACATTTTTATTGCCTGCGTGCAGTACCTTACACTTTTCTCTATTAAATGTCATTTGCCATGTGTCTGCCCAGTTCTGAATGCTGTCTAGATCATTTTGAATGACCTTTGCTGCTGCAACAGTGTTTGCTACTCCTCCTATTTTTGTGTCGTCTGCAAATTTAACAAGTTTGCTTACTATACCAGAATCTAAATCATTAATGTAGATTAGGAAGAGCAGAGGACCTAATACTGATCCAATACTGATCCAAATCTATAAATGTATCCATTTATTTTCCTTTATTCTTCTATATTGTACATGATCTCATTTGATTTCTTCTAAAACTACACATTGTAGGTTATTCATGTTGTGTTGAACTATTGGTTCATTTACATTTTTTCTTTCTTATGTTTGAGAGGTGATTCTGCATTCTTTATATAATGCTGTGTCTGTCTCTCAAAATATGACATAAACAAGGTGCTAGTTTTGCATGATGATTTTCTTAAGCGTGAATATTTTTTTTTCTCTATTTGCGATTTCACTTTTATCTTTACAAATATATTTGAATACTTTACATGTGCTCTTACAGGTTTTAAAGAGTAAGTGGTGGGGTTCTGATAAATCTAGCGTTCCACGTCCCCACGTGTTGCTACAACTGTTTAAATAATGTGCCTGTCATTTTTCTTTTCATTGTTAACATCCTGACAACTTTTTACACTTCTAACTTTACTAGTCAGTTTTAAAGATCTTTTGCACTGACAGTGTCAGGATTATTGCCCACATTGTCAAACAGGTAACACAGCAATAACGATCCATGATGTGGCACGGAACAGAAAAGCCAGAGCATGTGTTATTTGTTTATTTTAATCGCTCTTCCTTCAGGGATTTAGAGGATAGCTCTCAAACCCCAGTGCACTAGAGCAGACATTTTGAAACGCTTCTGAAACGCTGTTGCTGTTTCATCCTGATGCTTTAATAAACGTGGAATGTTGTTCATAGTCAGAGGCCTTCTTTATTTTTCAATAATAGGAACAGAAAAGAATCCTAAAAATTGCTATTGGATTTGGATCCTAACAATAATTATGAGTGTTTAAATAATCATTTCAGTTGAAATAGTTTTAGTTGTATTGAATAGAATGCAAAAAAACAGTACACAAAAACATATAGTGAGGAGGGATTTCTATAAACATGTAGTCCAGGAACCATTTTGAATATTTTTCTGTGTTTTTAATTTTCTTGGTCCTCCGGTTAGGGTATAGTCCAGTTTAGATAGTTTTACAGAATAATCAACAATGTTAATAATACAACTTTCCAACATATTTCAGATCTGACTGTGGGTCAAATGGTTAAAGTACCCTCTAATTATTATTATAATTGTTTTTGCAGTATAATTTACAGGACACTAGTGTCAGAAGTAATACACAGGACATGCACTAGCTTTCTGCCGGGGGCGAAGTTAGAGAAGAGCTTTCATTTAAGTGCTGTGAGATCTTTAACATCTGCAGAGGAGGAGGCAGGAACACAGACCTCCAAACGAAGGCCCCTCCACTAACCAGAATCCTGACACACTCCTTTAAAGGGCTTGAAACTGGAACATTCAGGCAAAGGGAGTTCACTACCTGCCGAGAGATATGGCCACGGCTTCCATTGCTGTGAAGATGGAACTCCAGCTTTTACAGTGCATGTCTTGTTAATCAGCGCTACAGCTGCAGGGATTTTGCCTGTCACATAGCAATTCAGCAGAGGAGCAGTGTTGTGAAGTTCACTCTCTTAAACTTACTCAGATGTCTCCTGTGCTGAACATGCTTTTATGACAAATATAAAGCATGAAACCTCAGAAATTCTATTGTTGAGAGTTTTTTTTTTTCTTCCAGATCTGAATAGGTCCCTATTCTTTAGCACTGGCTATACCTTGATTGCTGTACAGTCCTGCTGTGGTCACATATACCAGCAAGTTAAAAGAGGAAAGGACATCATAATATTCTCTGTGTTCCACTTTCGCTGAATTTCTGGCAAGAAAGCTAAAGAAAGTGTGTTGCATCAGAGGCTGTTTGCATGTACTGTGACTGTTAGAGTGCATCCCTTTTTTCTTTCTTTCTTTTGTTTGTTTTGTTTTATGAAGAAATCAGCTTTTGGTTGTGTGTATGGGGTGGGAGAGAAATTAAGTTAATTAATAGCAGCGCAGTCTGACATGCCAGTGGCGCAGCAGAGGGGCGGTGCTGAAGAATGGTGGGGGCGGGTGATACAATTGGAGCAACGTACCTCCAGCTGGGAGGACAGCGAGGCGAATGAAATCTGCTGCCCCTGCCTCGGCTGCAATCGGGGTAATGAGATTGTGGGGTTTCCACTCAGCCACTCAGCCTCTCATACCATGACTTAGATTCCTGTCAACAGCCAAAGTGGAGCTCAGTCATCCAGGTGGGATTTGATGGCCCCGCAGTGTGCATGCATGTGTTCCTGCACATGTGCGAGTGTGTGTGTGTGTGTGTGTGTGTGTGTGCCTATCCCTTATCCCCGTGTATGTAAATCAGACTGTGTTGAACGCAATCTGCTCTTCTGTCCCAGCAGGGCTAGGCTAATTGAAAATAGCAATCTGGAGGCAGGGATACCATCTCAGAGCCCCCATGCACTGGGCTCCTTTTAACTCTCAATCTAATCTGGATGTGCACCTGTACTGTACAGAGTCCTTGAGAAACTTGAATTTGGTTCTTACTGATAATGCTCACTGGAGTGTTAACTGAATACGTGATAGAAATCAAGGCCAATGTGGACTTTAAGAAAGATGCAACAATGTTATTTATTTAATCAATCAGGTAGATGTGTATGGATTTGTGCAGTGTGAAAATCACATTTTTGTGAGGTGTGTCAACTAGAACAGAGTAATACTGAATCGGACAGGAATTATGCACAGTTTTGTCATTTTTTCGGCCTGGTTATCCAAAGTTGGTAAAAGTTGATTGAAAAACATTCTGTCTACTTTCATTTTGCTGAATTACGCCCCCTTGATTTATTATTATTATTATTATTATTATTATTATTATTATTATTATTATTATTATTATTATTATTATTTAACGGTTTCATTCTCTCTTGACTTATTTGGACGATGGGTACCTAAACTGAAATGGCAATGGTTAATTGGACATATGGTATGTTAATAAGAATTCTAATTGATCACAAACACGCATTAATTACGCGTGTAATAGGTAAATTGGTCAGATGTCACGTGTTGTTTGGCCCAGGTAATTGGTTAGTTTTATTGGAATGTGACTCCAGTTTACAGTAGTTTTCATCTTCTTTTCTTATAGAAATATGTACAGCTGTAAACAGTGCAGTATGTGAGTCACTCCAAAGTATTGTACCCATGTTCTGAGCGTGTTCACTGAGTTTAAACTACGGGTATGTTCTTTACTGGATATTCCAAAGGATTATGATTACAATTTCAACAGTCATGAACAGCACTGCCTTGGATAAACACCACAGGTTTTCATTCCAGACATGCTTGTGCAGTCACCCCAGTTACTGTTCACCTTCCTTCTCATCTCAGTTATCATCCCACACTAATGATACACCCTGATGAGACAAAAGTCATGTTTATTCTATCCACTTTATCACTATGGCAACATATATCTGTAGATAGCTATGTATGTATGTTAAACAGTTTTGCCTTTCGAACCTGCAGGACAGACAGAGAAAGGTTGCAGTTTATCACTATGGCAACATATATCTGTAGATAGCTATGTATGTATGTTAAACAGTTTTGCCTTTCGAACCTGCAGGACAGACAGAGAAAGGTTGCAGTTTATCACTATGGCAACATATATCTGTAGATAGCTATGTATGTATGTTAAACAGTTTTGCCTTTCGAACCTGCAGGACAGACAGAGAAAGGTTGCAGTTTATCACTATGGCAACATATATCTGTAGATAGCTATGTATGTATGTTAAACAGTTTTGCCTTTCGAACCTGCAGGACAGACAGAGAAAGGTTGCAGTTTATCACTATGGCAACATATATCTGTAGATAGCTATGTATGTATGTTAAACAGTTTTGCCTTTCGAACCTGCAGGACAGACAGAGAAAGGTTGCAGTTTTTAGTCATGGACATGGAAGTGAATCTTATCCTTTCAGTTTTGGCTCTTAGATTTGTCTGAGTTGCCTATTTTGTCTTACTAATTATTTTCTCTATCCTAATTGTTAGATTAAGATCTCACCTGTTTAATGACTATCACTTTCTTGGTTTACTATATTCAATTAATACTGTTCTTAATCTTTCTTTCTTCTAAATACCTCCAGTGCACACAACAGTTTGAGCTGAGCCTTCCACAGGATTCAAATGTCGCTGTGCAAAAAAAACCAAACAAGTTTGAATTAATTCCAGATGACACTGGTAGCTGGTCGTGTTCATGACTGCTTGCTAGTTTGCCAAGTCTCCTCACCTCATCGCCTTGCCTTTAACCTCCCATTGTCCCAGGGATGAAGAGAGCCAGTCTCGAGTGATGCACATTAAACCTGTCAGCTCGGCATTGCAGTGCAGGAAATAATTACTGGGGAAGCATCTGGTGTTCCCTGGAACTGAACGATGGGAGCTGACAAAGGCATTTCCGTAACTGGAGCTCCTGTCCCCAAAATTAGCTGAATTGAAGAAGAGGCCACCTGGCAAAAACTTCCTTCAGCGATGACTGCAGATGTCTGATCATTCCAAGCCTCCCCCCCCCCCAACTCAACATTCTAATTAAAATAATTACTTTCCAGTGGAAAACAGCACAGGAGATCCTAAGGCAGGACAGCAGCTAAAAAGAAAAAAAAAAAAAAAAAGAAAAGGCAATAGGCACTGGCCAGAGGTTTTGCAACACCCTATAGAATTAACTAATTAACCCTAACCCTAACCCTAAAATTCTGAACTGTTGGCCAGAGCTGTGTCCTGTAATAGTCACTGCCACAATAAAAACTATCTGAGAGGAGGTTTGGTCAACTATCATTTAGAAATCAAAGGATCTCTATCTATATGACTGTTTAACCCTTAGTGTGCCCCCCCTGCATAATCAGTAATATTCTGTGATCTCATTGTAATATATGCATGCTGTCAATGCTCTTTACTTAACTTAGTGTGATTGACACAGGAGACTTTGCTGATTGCCTGCAGAATAAATAACCCTGTAAGCCCTTTGGAAATGCGCTGTTCCTCCTTGCAAATAGTGAAGATTGCTGTGTGTGAGAGACATTGTGAGAATCACTCTGTTCTGGTGATGAGTGGATCTTGCAAATAGTGAAGATTGCTGTGTGTGAGAGACATTGTGAGAATCACTCTCTTCTTGTGAATGAATGGATCTTACAATGCAGTCTTCAGGAATTTATCTATTGCATTATAAAGCAGAAATAAGTTCATCTGATCAGACAACTGCACGTGTTTTAAATGTATAAAATGTCCTCGGAAATCAGTGTAGAACTTGTGACTTGCATCTTGTGATTACTGGTGGAATTTAAATAATTGGATTCTATAGTCTAATTTAATTTAATTGAATAATTTTAAATATACTGAATTATTCCTGTATTTCTCCTTCTAAAAGATTACCACGGCTCTTTCACAGTTTCCTTACCTTTCCGGTGTTTTTACATTCACTGTGCTTCACTGCAATATTAATAAGGCTTTGACCATGACAACGATCACCTCGCGTTCAAAGCAGCCAGTTTGCTCCCTTATAAAAACACAAGATGCTGCCGTTCACACATCAGAAGATCTAAACAAAAGAATAAAAGGAATTCTCCGAGACAGAATGTCTGCCTGTCTGCAGAGTAATCTAAATCCTGCATGGTTAGAAAAAAGCTCACTGTGGGGACCAGAGTTTGTTACTCTGTCCCTTAGCTCTCCTTCTGGAAGGGAGCAAGCTGCACACACACTAAATATGTGCCACGTTAGGCTGAGTGGAATAAGGACACACGGTACAGATGGACTGACACGTCGACAGTAAAAGGCTGCATCGTACCACATTATCTGACCCCCATGAAAAACAGACTCCCTCTCATGTGGAAGTTGAAAAGAATTCCCAGGGCTCCCAGAGTGTGTGAGGTGCTGCCCCCTGTGTATATACTTCACCGCTTGCATCCCGAGACTGAAACAGCGCAATGCAGCTGTATAGACACAAGATCTTGGCAGTACCCCCAGCACTGCTGTTCCACCTCATTTCAATGCCCAGGTCCCAAAGAGGTTTCATGGTCTGTCGTCCAATCTCAGGAAGAGCCATATGTGCCTCTGGAGCTGCAGAATCTAGACCTGTGCCTGGGGGATACCTAGCATACCACAGACCTTTGCATTTAATCAATACACTGTGGGTATTCTAACTTTTGGGATTTGTTAAAGCTTAAAGCTAACAGCAGCAATGTATTGTGTGGAATCTTCAGAACAACAGCTGGGCATCCCTAAGCAGAGAGGCAAGTGTCTGTTTATTAATGATTTTATAGGAAGGACTCACAAAGTCAAACAATTCATTTCTACAGGCTGTCTGAAAGAGTGAATGACTACTATTAATGCTTGCCTTATACGTGTGATCAATATTATTTGTTTCAAAGAAACATGGAATGAATATGGATAATTAAAGTCACATGAATAAACAGGGCTGCATTCAAAATGAATGACTTCAGAACTCAGAGGAAGTGCAGTTATTCCTGCGGGATTCAGCGAGAATGCATTAGGAATGTGAGACGTTTATTTGAAAGAGTTACCAGAACCAGTTGTCCAGGTTGTGGCTCGCTTGTTCGGGACATCCTTTAGCACTTTAATCCAGCGAAGACAGGAATTCGATATTAAAACTGTTACTAATGATGTAACGTGTCTGCTGCATAAGACTTATTATTATAAATAATAATACAAAATGACTGGCTGTAGTGTTCAGCAGCAGTGTCCATGGGGTTCATGCACCAGTGTTAATAATAATGACTGGCTGTAGTGTTCAGCAGCAGTGTCCATGGGGTTCATGCACCAGTGTTAATAATAATGACTGGCTGTAGTGTTCAGCAGCAGTGTCCATGGGGTTCATGCACCAGTGTTAATAATAATGACTGGCTGTAGTGTTCAGCAGCAGTGTCCATGGGGTTCATGCACCAGTGTTAATAATAATGACTGGCTGTAGTGTTCAGCAGCAGCAGTGTCCATGGGGTTCATGCACCAGTGTTAATAATAATGACTGGCTGTAGTGTTCAGCAGCAGCAGTGTCCATGGGGTTCATGCACCAGTGTTAATAATAATGACTGGCTGTAGTGTTCAGCAGCAGCAGTGTCCATGGGGTTCATGCACCAGTGTTAATAATAATGACTGGCTGTAGTGTTCAGCAGCAGCAGTGTCCATGGGGTTCATGCACCAGTGTTAATAATAATGACTGGCTGTAGTGTTCAGCAGCAGTGTCCATGGGGTTCATGCACCAGTGTTAATAATAATGACTGGCTGTAGTGTTCAGCAGCAGTGTCCATGGGGTTCATGCACCAGTGTTAATAATAATGACTGGCTGTAGTGTTCAGCAGCAGTGTCCATGGGGTTCATGCACCAGTGTTAATAATAATGACTGGCTGTAGTGTTCAGCAGCAGCAGTGTCCATGGGGTTCATGCACCAGTGTTAATAATAATGAATGGCTGTAGTGATCAGCAGCAGTGTCCATGGGGTTCATGCACCAGTGTTAATAATAATGACTGGCTGTAGTGTTCAGCAGCAGTGTCCATGGGGTTCATGCACCAGTGTTAATAATAATGACTGGCTGTAGTGATCAGCAGCAGTGTCCATGGGGTTCATGCACCAGTGTTAATAATAATGACTGGCTGTAGTGATCAGCAGCAGCAGTGTCCATGGGGTTCATGCACCAGTGTTAATAATAATGAATGGCTGTAGTGATCAGCAGCAGTGTCCATGGGGTTCATGCACCAGTGTTAATAATAATGACTGGCTGTAGTGTTCAGCAGCAGCAGTGTCCATGGTGTTCATGCACCAGTGTTAATAATAATGACTGGCTGTAGTGTTCAGCAGCAGCAGTGTCCATGGGGTTCATGCACCAGTGTTAATAATAATGACTGGCTGTAGTGATCAGCAGCAGCAGTGTCCATGGGGTTCATGCACCAGTGTTAATAATAATGACTGGCTGTAGTGTTCAGCAGCAGTGTCCATGGGGTTCATGCACCAGTGTTAATAATAATGACTGGCTGTAGTGTTCAGCAGCAGCAGTGTCCATGGGGTTCATGCACCAGTGTTAATAATAATGAATGGCTGTAGTGATCAGCAGCAGTGTCCATGGGGTTCATGCACCAGTGTTAATAATAATGACTGGCTGTAGTGTTCAGCAGCAGTGTCCATGGGGTTCATGCACCAGTGTTAATAATAATGACTGGCTGTAGTGATCAGCAGCAGCAGTGTCCATGGGGTTCATGCACCCGTGTTAATAATAATGACTGGCTGTAGTGTTCAGCAGCAGTGTCCATGGGGTTCATGCACCAGTGTTAATAATAATGACTGGCTGTAGTGATCAGCAGCAGCAGTGTCCATGGGGTTCATGCACCAGTGTTAATAATAATGACTGGCTGTAGTGTTCAGCAGCAGTGTCCATGGGGTTCATGCACCAGTGTTAATAATAATGACTGGCTGTAGTGTTCAGCAGCAGTGTCCATGGGGTTCATGCACCAGTGTTAATAATAATGACTGGCTGTAGTGTTCAGTCCACTTGTCTTTGCCTAAGGTTCTCAAACAACTCCAGCAGGTTGTTACCTGGATCGTAATACACAGACCAGCTGTACATTATAGCCTACTGTACACAGAGTACATATAACACTGAGCTGCAGCTATAAAATATGAAAATATCTGACTAGTTAAATTTAGATTTAGAATCACATTTCCAGACACAGAAGTAATTAAATAAAATAAAATAATAAAAACTCAGATTCTTACAGGGAGAAAATTGCAATTAGCACTAACTGGATACCAGCAGGACATGATGCTGATGTGAAAAGTTTTAGTTGCGGCATATTTTCACACATCCATTATCTCTTTACACCTCATCCCCACCAGTGAGCAATCTGAGGGGGTCACGAGGCGCAGTACAGGACTCTCAGAGTGTTTATATCCTCATGATTACCATATTGAATTACATACCACTTTGTAGTTTTCCATATACTTAATGAAAAACTGACAAACATGTAAAAATGTGACATTTCGAAAATCTTACATGAAGTACTGTACTACTATTATGGCTTCCTGTAGACTTTTGCGATATCATTTTGTAGTTTGATTACATGATCTAAAATATTTAAATTATGTTCATAGTTGTTTTTTTTTTAATGACGTCTCAATCCTAAGATTCTAGATGATGCAAAGCCTTAGGCCACAGCTGTGTGCTAACAAGCTTGAAGTGCTCTTGTTGGACTTGCTGCAGATTTTCCTCTGCAGGATTGCATTGTCTGCTCAGTTTAGGTAATACTGTCATAGCCAACAGGCCACTGCTGTATAAGGGTGCTCCTGCACTAGGGAAAATACAATCAGTCCTTATATAATAACACTGGTTAAGAGCACCAGTCCTTATATAATAACACTGGTTAAGATCACCGGTCCTTATATAAAAACACTGGTTAAGAGCACCGGTTCTTATATAATAACACTGGTTAAGAGCACCGGTCCTTATATAATAACACTGGTGAAGAGCACCGGTCCTTATATAATAACACTGGTGAAGAGCACCAGTCCTTATATAATAACACTGGTTAACAGCACCGGTCCTTATATAATAACACTGGTGAAGAGCACCGGTCCTTATATAATAACACTGGTGAAGATCACCAGTCCTTATATAATAACACTGGTTAAGAGCACCAGTCATTATATAATAACACTGGTTAACAGCACCAGTCCTTATATAATAACACTGGTTAAGAGCACCGGTCCTTATATAAAAACACTGGTTAAGAGCACCGGTCCTTATATAATAACACTGGTTAAGAGCACCGGTCCTTATATAATAACACTGGTGAAGAGCACCGGTCCTTATATAATAACACTGGTTAAGGGCACCGGTCCTTATATAATAACACTGGTGAAGAGCACCAGTCCTTATATAATAACACTGGTTAAGAGCACCGGTCCTTATATAATAACATTGGCGAAGAGCACCGGTCCTTATATAATAACACTGGTTAAGAGCACCGGTCCTTATATAATAACACTGGTGAAGAGCACCAGTCCTTATATAATAACACTGGTTAAGAGCACCGGTCCTTATATAATAACATTGGCGAAGAGCACCGGTCCTTATATAATAACACTGGTTAAGAGCACCGGTCCTTATATAATAACATTGGCTAAGAGCACCGGTCCTTATATAATAACACTGGTTAAGAGCACCGGTCCTTATATAATAACACTGGTTAAGAGCACCGGTCCTTATATAATAACACTAGTGAAGAGCACTGGTCATTATATAATATAAAAAGGCATGTTGTATGCAGATAGGCTAAAATAATTGTGTCTATTCAGTCTTGAACAAAGAAGACTATGCGGCAATCTGATTCAAGCATTCAAAATCCTAAAAGGTATAGACAATGTTGACCCAGGGGACTTTTTTGACCTGAAAAGAGAAACAAGGACCAGGGGACACAAATGGAGATTAGATAAAGGGGCATTCAGAACAGAAAATAGGAGGCATTTTTTTTACACAGAGAATTGTGAGGGTCTGGAACCAACTCCCCAGTAATGTTGTTGAAACAACATATAATAATATACATTCCAAAATACAAAGAGGCAGTTATGTCTTTACATTTATTCTAAGCATGAAATCTAAACTTGTGTATTAAGTATCAATCAATGTTTATTTGCATATATGGTTTAATTAACTTAGATTGCTACAGTATTTAGCATCTAATGCATGATTGCTAATTAATTAGCAAAGCCTGCACCAATTAGTTTTGCAGACATCTTTATCAGAGCCTCTCAGAGCGATTCTTGCAAAATAAAGTCAGGAAATTATTATCATGTTAATGAATGCTACTGTAAGTGATTTGAGAATACACTGTTTTAACTGTTTAAGAGAAAACACCACTGTATGAAATGATATTTTGTAATTGCACCTGTTACATTTTTACTTAACTCTTATATTATCGTATTGCAAGTCACTTCAAGAGTATCAACGTAAATGAACAGACGTTTTCAACACAACTTAAGAGGAAGTAGAGATTCCTGCCCAGTGTACAGTGTAACTGAATTTGATGCTGAACATAAGAATGAAAAAGGACCGCAGCTCCAGGGAATCATTCCATATTGTACAGTTATGCAAGCCCTCCTGGCTCTAAATTAATTGGTGCAGAATCAACATTTCAGCAACACACAATACCAACCTGAAGCTCCTTTCATGTGTGTATGAGTGACCTACTGAGCAGAAACACAGGCGGCTAAACACCAGCCAGCTGACTCACATACCTGTTTGTAATCCTGTTTAGTAGAAGATAGTCCAAAGGTGCAGACAAAGGATTGAGTCACTACTTTAAAACCATTTGAAGTGAAAAAATAAACACTACTACAAGTACTGGCAATCCAATCCAGGATCGGGGTCATGTTTTATTCCAAAACAGGCATGGAAGGAGTGACCACACTAAGGCATGGAAGGAGTGACCACACTAGTAAGAATCCTGGTCCAAACCTCACATTAAAATAATGCTTCAGACCCTCTTCAGAGTTTTAATATTCACAAATCACCCCTTATCAAAGTAAAAGCACAGCAAGATGTAATATAGCATAGTGTGAAAACAAGGTAATGCATGGTAAAGCATATTAACTAAATATTAACTAAACACTCTCTCTCCCCCTCTGTCCTTGCCTCCACCACTCATTCTCACCTCCCTCCTATTGACTCCTTCTCCCAACTCTCTTTAGACTCTGCTACCTCCACCCTCTTCTCCTCCCTCACCTCCTCCCTCTAATCCATCTGACCACTCACCTCCCGACCTGCTCGCCCCTCCCCTCCCCTCCCCTCCCCTCCCCTCCTCAACCCTGGCTCTCCTCTGTGCTTCACTCAGCAAGAGACTGTGGCAAAGTGCCCCCCCCGTGTGTATTTTGTGTTACGTGTTGTGTGTAAATGTTGGTGTATAGTCATCGGTACACGGGATATAAACGGGTCTGTGTTTCACTTGTGATTTAAAAATGTAGATTTATATTTAGGCACAGAGGGCACAAATCACTTCACGTGCTAGTTAAAATGTAATGTGTGGTCACGGGAGTGCACTTAATTAATTCACGTGCAGTTGTACCGAGATTCCAATTGAATGATTGACTAGCAATCGAGTCTCGGTACAACTGCATAAAAACAGCATGTTTTCACTCACTTTCGGGGTTGGGTGTTCGGTGAGTGGAGAACGGGTTTGGAGACGGAGGTGATAGTGAAAGTATTAGTAAAAGTGTTCTTACTCACCGTGTTTGTCTGTTCGTGTGTGTTTAGTGTATAGTCCGTTTTGTTTGTCTATTTATTTTGGCGCAAGTGCCGTGTCCTGTGTTTGTTTGTACAACCCTTTTATTTTCTGACTGTTTGTTTATTAAGCGCTGGCGAAAGCATTCGCTCAGCTTCACCAAACCTCTCTCTGTTGTTTTGTTCCTGCTTCTGGCGTGGCGTCACCGCTCAGTCGTCTTTGTGACACGTGGTGTCAGAAGTGGGATAACAGCCTCAGGACTCAGGCCAGAGCAGGAACCAATTTGTTTAAAAAAACCAACAACAACAAGAAAATGGAAGGCTGGAACTGGAGAGATGGCTGCCAGGATCTGGAGGTCCTCCTCGGTGGTCTAGAGGACCAAGGCTGGTGCCTTGCCTGTGGGGAGTTCGGGCACCCGGTGGTGAGCTGCCCCTACCAAGAGGGAGAGGAGGAACTGGCCCAGGAGAGGAAGGTGAGGAGGAGGCAGAGAAGGGGAAAGGGGAAGAGGAAGGCTGAATGTCCACAGCCCAAGTGGGAGGAGCCCGAACGTCCTACGCCTGAGTGGGAGGAGCCCGAACGTCCCTACGCCTGAGTGGGAGGAGCCCGAACGTCCTACGCCTGAGTGGGAGGAGCCCGAACGTCCCACGCCTGAGTGGGAGGAGCCCGAACGTCCCTACGCCTGAGTGGGAGGAGCCCGAACGTCCCTACGTCTGAATGGGAGGAGTCGGTCGTCCACAGCCCAAGAGGGAGGAGTCGGTGCGTCCACAGCCCAAAAGGGAGGAGTCGGTGCGTCCACAGCCCAAGAGGGAGGAGTCGGGTGCCCACGGCCCAAGAAGGGGAAGGTAGAGCGTCCACAGCCCCAGTCTCCACCAGCAGAGGGTGAATTCCTGCTGGGTCCACCTCCATTGCCATGGGAGGACTGCTTGCAGCTCCCACCTCCACCAGCAGAGGGTGAATTCCTGCTGGTCCCGCCTCGCCACCTCCATCGGCAGGAGCAGAGCAGCAGGAGCTGTCTCTGCCTCCGCCACCTCCACCGCCAGGAGCAGAGCAGCAGGAGCTGCCTCTGCCTCCTCCACCAGCAGAGGGTGCATGCCTGCTGGGTCCCTGTCCACCAGCAGAGGGTGAACGCCTGCTGGTCTCCCCTTCCGAGGCAGAGCCGCACCAGTCCCCTGCAAGAGAGGTAGGGCCGCACCAGTCCCCTGAAACAAGGGTAGACTACACGCTGCTCCCACCTCCGCCGCCAGGAGACTACACGCCACTCCCACCTCCATCGGCAGGAGCAGAGCAGCAGGAACTGCCTCTGCCTCCGCCACCTCCATCTGCAGGAGCAGAGCAGCAGGAGCTGCCTCTGCCTCCGCCACCTCCATCGGCAGGAGCAGAGCAGCAGGAGCTGCCTCTGCCTCCGCCACCTCCATCGGCAGGAGCAGAGCAGCAGGAGCTGCCTCTGCCTCCGCCAACCCCACCAGCAGAGGATGAATGCCTGCTGGTAACACTTCCCCACCAGCAGAGGATGAATGCCTGCTGGTATCACTTCCCCACCAGCAGAGGAGGAATGCCTGCTGGTAACACTTCCCCACCAGCAGAGGATGAATGCCTGCTGGTATCACTTCCCCCACCAGCAGAGGAGGAATGCCTGCTGGTATCATTTCCCCCACCGTCACGAGGAGAGGAGCAGGAGCTGCCTCTCTCTTCACCAGAAGGACCAGGACTAGATGCTGGCGGTCCTCAGCAGCCCTTGCATAGGCTGCTGAGGGAAGCACGGGGAAGAACCGCCCGGCTGCAGAGGCCGAGAAGAGGGCCAACACCTGCCCCCCAGCTAGTCCTGACTCCCTGCCTCACTCGCCCAAGGATGCCTGCCCGCTTAGCCCAGGATGCCTGCCCGCTTAGCCCAAGGATGCCTGCCCCGCTTAGCCCAAGGATGCCTGCCTCGCCGCCCAAGGATGCCTGCCTCGCCGCCCAAGGATGCCTGCCTCGCTTCGCCCAAGGATGCCTGCCTCGCTTAGCCCAAGGATGCCTGCCTCGCAGCCCAAGGATGCTTGCCTTGCATCGACTGGGGTGGCCTGTTGCCCTGCATCGCCTGGGGTTGCCAGCCGCTCCGCATCGCCTGGGGTTGCCAGCCGCTCCGCGCTCGCCTGGGGTTGCCAGCCGCTCCGCGCTCGCCTGGGGTTGCCAGCCGCTCCGCGTCGCCTGGGGTTGCCAGCCGCTCCGCGTCGCATGGGGTTGCCAGCCGCTCCGCATCGCCTGGGGTTGCCAGCCGCTCCGCGCTCGCCTGGGGTTGCCAGCCGCTCCGCGTCGCCTGGGGTTGCCAGCCGCTCCGCATCGCCTGGGGTTGCCAGCCGCTCCGCATCGCCTGGGGTTGCCAGCCGCTCCGCATCGCCTGGGGCTGCCTGTTGCTCCGCATCGCCTGGGGCTGCCTTTTGCTCCACACAGGGTACAGGGTGCGAGGGAGAAGTGGAGCTCCGCTGCCGCCTCTATGGCCAGGGGCTCCCCTCCCGAGTTAAGCCTCCCGAGGGTCGCTGCTGCTGCCGTGCGCCTCCCGAGGGTCCGCTGCTGCTGCCGTCGCCTCCCGAGGGTCGCTGCTGCTGCCGTCGCCTCCCGAGGGTCGCTGCCGTCGCCTGGGGTCGCCAGGGATCCTGCCAGCCTGGGGTAGTCGAGGGTCCTGCTTCGCCTGGGGTCGCTACACTATGGCCAGAACCCCATGAAGGGAACTGCCGGCCATGAAGAAGGGGGAGGTCAGGAGACCAGCTCCCCAGCTGCACTTTGCGGCAGGAGATAGTGTGGCTGAAGCCCGGAAGAGGAGCTGCCAGCCACGAAGAATTGGGGGTGCCAGACATTTCACCATGGCCACCCCAGAAACAACTTGCTTCCCCTGTTCCGGGACTTTGGGACTGAGGGGGAGGTGGCCATTGAGGCCATGTGTGCTTTGCACAAGGGGGTATATGTGGCAAAGTGCCCCCGTGTGTATTTTGTGTTCGTGTTGTGTGTAAATGTTGGTGTATAGTCATCGGTACACGGGATATAAGCGGGTCTGTGTTTCACTTGTGATTTAAAAATGTAGATTTATATTTAGGCACGGAGGGCACAAATCACTTCACGTGCTAGTTAAAATGTAATGTGTGGTCACGGGAGTGCACTTAATTAATTCACGTGCAGTTGTACCGAGATTCCAATTGAATGATTGACTAGCAATCGAGTCTCGGTACAACTGCATAAAACAGCATGTTTTCACTCACTTTCGGGGTTGGGTGTTCGGTGAGTGGAGAACGGGTTTGGAGACGGAGGTGATAGTGAAAGTATTAGTAAAAGTGTTCTTACTCACCGTGTTTGTCTGTTCGTGTGTGTTTAGTGTATAGTCCGTTTTGTTTGTCTATTTATTTTGGCGCAAGTGCCGTGTCCTGTGTTTGTTTGTACAACCCTTTTATTTTCTGACTGTTTGTTTATTAAACGCTGAGCGAAAGCATTCGCTCAGCTTCACCAAACCTCTCTCTGTTGTTTTTGTTCCTGCTTCTGACGTGACGTCACCGCTCAGTCGTCTTTGTGACAGAGACACAGTGCAATCTGCTTCCTAACGCAATTTGTCAAGCCACCGACTAGAGGGGAGGCATGCCTTGATTTAGTCTTTTCAAACAACAAAGACAGAATAACTAAAACAGAGGTCAGAGAGCCATTGGCAAACTCAGACCACAACATGGTCTCATTTGAAGTGATTTTAAAAACCCAAAAAGCAATGACTAAAGCTAGGGTTTACAATTTTAGAAAAGCAAACTATGAAGTTATGAAACAGAGACTAACAGAAGTAGATTGGAGTAAAATAGAGAAAACATCCACAGAAAAAGATGGCTGTTTTTTAAAAATGTAATACTAGAGGCGCAAAACAATTACATCCCAAAAGTAGACAAATCTAAATCTAAAACAAAATGGCCAAAATGGTTTAATAGATCAATTTAAAAAAAAAAATCAGTGAAAAGAGGCATTTTACAGAGCGTTTAAAAGGGACCAAAAACAAAGTACACAGAAAGAGCACTTGGAACTGCAAACACAAGTCAAAAAGGAAGTTAGAAAGGCCAAGAGAGAGATAGAAATCAATATTGCTAAGGGGGCTAAAACCAATTCCAAAATGTTTTTCCAATATTATAACAGCAAGAGAACATTCAAAGAGAAGGTTAAATGTCTAAGAGACACAAATGGCAAAATCATAGACAAAGAAAAAAATAGCAAATATATTAAACGATTACTTTTCACAGGTTTTTACAAAGAAAGACATGGACAACATGCCCCACATGTCGACCTGTTCCTATCCAGTTTTAAATAACTTTAGCATAACAGAGGCAGAAGTGTTAAAGGGACTAGGAGCTCTTAAAATAAACAAATCCCCTGGGCCGGATGAGATCCTCCCAATAGTACTCAAAGAAATGAAGGAAGTTATTTACAAACCGCTAACCAAGATCATGCAACAGTCTCTTGACACAGGGATTGTACCAACAGACTGGAAAATTGCAAACGTAATACCGATCCACAAAAAGGGATACAAAACTGAACCAGGTAAGTACAGACCAATAAGCCTGACTTATATTATATGTAAACTTATGGTCCGCTGCTATTCCTAATCTACATTAATGATTTAGATTCTGGCATAGTAAGCAAACTTGTTAAATTTGCAGACGACACAAAAATAGGAGGAGTGGCAAACACTATTGCAGCAGCAAAGGTCATCCAAAATGATCTAGACAGCATTCAGAACTGGGCAGACACATGGCAAATGACATTTAATAGAGAAAAGTGTAAGGTACTGCATGCAGACAATAAAAATGTGCATTATAAATATGACATGGGAGATACTGAAATTGAAGAAGGAATATATGAAAAAGACCTAGGAGTTTATGTTGACTCAGAAATGTCTTCATCTAGACAATGTGGGGAAGCTATAAAAAAAGACCAAGAAGATGCTCAGATATATTGTGAGAAGTGTTGAATTTAAATCAACAGAAATAATGTTAAAACTTTACAATGCATTAGTAAGACCTCACCTAGAATATTGTGTTCAGTTCTGGTCACCTCGTTACAAAAAGGATATTGCTGCTCTAGAAAGAGTGCAAAAGAAGAGCAACCAGAATTATCTTGGGTTTAAAAGGCATGTCATATGCAGACAGGCTAAAATAATTGAATATATTCAGTCTTGAACAAAGAAGACTACGCGGTGATCTGATTCAAGCATTCAAAATCCTAAAAGATAGAGACAATGTCGACCCAGGGGACCTTTTTTACCTGAAAAAAGAAACAAGGACCTGGGGTCACAAATGGAGATTAGATAAAGGGGCAGGGTGAGGGTCTGGAACCAACTCTCCAGTAATGTTGTTGAAGCTGACACCATGGGATACTTCAAGAAGTTGCTTGATGAGATTCTGGGATCAATAAGCTACTAACAACCAAACGAGCAAGATGGGCTGAATGGCCTCCTCTCATTTGTAAACTTTCTTATGTTCTTATGAAAAGAAATGGAAGAGAACAAAACTCCCTGCTGCCCTAGACCTCTACCGCTCCCTTCTCTCCTCCTTCTCCTCTAGTCTCTCCTCTGCTAAACACTCTTATTTCCAATGTATTATCCAATCCTCCACTAACAACCCCCAGGAAACTATTCTCTACCTTCTCCTCCCTCTTCAACCCTTCCCTCCTCCTCCCTATTCTATCTCCTCTGATGTCTTTGCCTCTTTCTTCTCCTCTACAATCTCTGATATGCCCAAAATCTTTAACACCTCTCACTCCCCCACCCCTTCCTGCTCCAACCCAAACACCCTGTGTCTCCCCTGCTAACTCACTCTCCTTCTCCTCCTTCTCTCCCCTCTTAGACTGACCTCTCCTCCCTACTCCAGGGTCACAAACCCACCACATGTGCCCTGGACCCCCTCCCCACTCACCTCTTTCAAGCTGCTGCTCCTGCTCTGCTCCCCTTCATCTCCTCCCTTCTCAACTCCTCTCTCCTCTCTGGCCTCTTTCCCTCTGTCTTCAAACAAGCCTCTATCATCCCTATCCTCAAAAAACCTACCCTTGACTTCACCTCCCTCCCTAACTATCGTCCTGTCTCCCACTTACCCTTCCTCTCTAAAACCCTCAAGCGGGCAGTACACCGCCAGCTCTCTGCTATCCTGTCTAACCACTTTCTGCTCGACCCTCTCCAATCTGGTTTCCGTTCTGCTCACTCCACTGAAACTGCTCTCCTGTCTGTCACTAACTCACTAAACTCTGCCTGTGCTGCCTCTCTCTCCTCTGTCCTAATTCTCCTCAATCTCTCTGCTGCCTTTGACACTGTCGATCACTCTATTCTTCTATCCTCTCTCGCTGACCTGGGAATCTCTGGCACTGCTCTGGCTTGGTTCTCCTCCTACCTCTCCGACTGCACTTACAAGGTAACCTGGCATGGAGCAACCTCCACATCTCGCCCACTCTCAACAGGAGTCCCCCAAGGGTCAGTCTTGGGTCCACTCCTGTTCTCTCTCTACACCCGCTCCCTGGGCTCCCTCATCGCATCCTATGGTTTCTCATACCATTTCCATGCTGATGATGCTCAGATCTTCCTCTCCTTCCCCCCTCTGACCCCACCATCCTCATCTTTCCCCTCCTCTGATCTTTCTATCTCCATTCCTCTGGAATCTACCATGCTCTCTCCCTCCACCTGTCAAGAACCTCAGAGAAACCCTGGACCCCTGCCTCTCCTACTCCCAGCACATCTCCACTCTAGCACGCACCTGCCATTTCTTCCTGAGCAACTGACCCTTCTTCACCAACTACTCCACGCAAGTCCTCGTCCAGGCCCTGGTACTCTACTGCCTAGACTACTGGAACTCCCTCCTGGCCGGCCTCCCTGCGTCCGCCACCCGTCCGCTCCAGCTCATCCAGAACTCTGCTGCTCGCCTGGTGTTCTTTCTGCCTCGCATTCTCCCACTCTACTCCACTGTTCCGCTCACTCCACTGGCTCCTGATCACCACTCGCATCCAGTTCAAGGCCTCCAGACCCTCATCTCTCCCTACACCCCCACACGACCTCTCCGCTCCGCCTGCACCAGAAGACTGTCTGTACCTCCTCTACACTCCCCTGCCTCCAGAGCCCGCTCCTTCTCCACCCTCGCCCTGCAGTGGTGGAACGACCTTCCTATGGATGTCAGGACTGCCCAGTCCCTGACCACCTTCCAGCGCCTCCTCAAGACACACCTCTTCAGACAGGACCTGAAAAACTCAACTCTTCCCTTCTAGACAATATAGCACTCTGCCTTTAATGCACTTTAACTTGCACTTATCTGTTCCCTATTTTACTGTATTTAATCCTGCACTTAACCCAATCTGTAGTATTTTGTATTTCACTTGCAGTCATAGCTAACCCTGATGTAACTCATACTGTGTTTTGTATTTGCTCTTATTAGGACTGAAGTCATTGAATTTTGTATCTTGCTCTTAATTGTACTGTAATTCTTGATGTATTTTTTGTATACAGCTGTAAGTCACCCTGGGTAAGGGCGTCTGCTAAGAAATAAATAATAATAATAATAATAATAATAATAATAATAATAATAATAATAATAATAATAATAATAATAATAATAATAATATAACCCTAGAAAAATGTTCATGCAAATTTACTGTGGTAAACTTGAATACTAAATTTGCATTCCTGAACTTAAATATCCCACTGCTAGCAGCAGAGACTGAGCCATCAAAACATTTGAACTATAAAAGGTTTAAAGAGAGAGAGAGAGAGAGAGAGAGAGAGAGAGAGAGAGAGAGAGAGGCAAGAAAACCTCTGGGGGAAAAAGGCTTCTCTTCATTGATCACAGGGAGTAACTATGTAACTGCTTTGTACGCTTGATAAACAAACAAAAACAACTTCTGGCATTCAGCAGTTAGCTTTCCCATTTAAAAACAGTACTTCACCTATCATCGGGTAGGCAAATGGAACTCATTTAGAGTATACTGGTTGCTATGTAAGACTTTAGGGTTGAACAGGTGCAGTATCCAAAGAGGGCCTAAAGGAAGAGCTTGGAGGCACCGTGGTGGAATATTTGAAGTCCTTGCTTTCATACCTTGGTTTCTGGTGCTGGTGTCAGATGGGACGAGTTTAGCCTCCTTTACTGCAAATTTCAAAATCACCGTTCAGTCGGCTCAGGGCTACTTGCTGCCAATGCTGTGGTCTGCTAATGGCTCTGCTAGGGTTTCTTCAGGCTGACAGACAAATATTAACATGGTATTTCTATAAGGAAACCCTAATCAGAGACTTTGAAGCTTCTATAACAGACTGTAAAAATGAAACAAGTCTGCCAGAGGGGGTGGAATGGTGCTAAAGGATTGGATCGCCAAGCGATCTGAAAAAGCTAACGACTTCTTCTGCATGTCCCTTGCAGGGATTTAAACCAGTGATGCCAAACTGCTAGAAGACCTGTGCTATAAGGCAGTGAGCCAATGTGGCTGTTTCTACAAGTGACTTGGCACTATACTTGGTATATATGTTTTCCTGCATAAGCAACTTTTCCATATCTCTTTTTTTCCTTCATACGGTACTTGATATGCAGCAGGTTTTTAATGAGTCAGTGCTGTGGAAGACTTGATGAGCAGAGTGCACACGGCTCCTCTCAGGAGACAGTCTGCAGGCTGGGGGGGGGATGCAAATTCCAGCAAAGCAGAAGCAAGTGTTGTTGTTCTGAAATCCTGGTTAACTCCAAACGATGGAGATGAGTTTAATATAGAAGGATATAGGTTAGTTAGTGAATAGTGATGGTGAATGCTCCGAATAGGTACAATTCATGTCTAGATTTGATATTAACAAACAATGAAGCAAGGATACACAACTTACAGGTAAGAGAACCACTAGGAATAAGTGACCAAAATGTGATAGAGTTTGTGGCAAATAAATCAAGGGCAGTACATAAATCACAGACAATACTTTACAATTTCAGGAGAGCGGATTACAAAGGAATGCAACAGGAGATTATAAACACAGACTGGGATAGAATACTAAGAGATAATGAAGATAATAAAGATACTTTAAAAAGCAGGCCAGGAGAGACAAAAAAGGGAATTAGAGAGACTTAGTAAACTTAATTCAAAAGGTTTTTTTTTCAATATGCTAATGCTAAAAGGAAACTGAAATATGAAGTCAGTAGTTTACGTGACAGCAGTGGTAATTTAGTGATTAAAGATTACCAAATCACAGACGTACTTAATCGATACTTTATACAAGTATTTACAAAGGAGGGTTTATACAATATATCAAGGTTAGCAGAATGTACACAAACATCATTACCAGAGTTTGTTATGGAAGAGAATGAAGTACTAAGGGAGCTCCCAGCACTTGAAATAAACAGAGCCCCAGAGACTGATGGAATCAATCCAGGGGTCCTCAGGGAAAGTAGAGAACACATTTTAAAACCAATATGTTATATATTCAACAAATCTAAATAAAGGAGCTATTCCACTGGACTGGAAAATTGGCAATGTTGTTCCTATATTTAAAATGGGAGATCAATTTGAGCCTGGGAACTACAGACCTACAGAAGTTAAACATCAATCATTTTTAAATTCGTGGAAACTAAAGTCCTAAATGGAGGAATATTAATATTGTAACAACATTATAGGAGACAGCTAACATGGCTTTAGGAAGGGTAGATCCTGTTTAACTCATTTTTCTAGATTTATTTCAGGAGGTAGTGGGCATGACATAATCTACTTAGATTTTCAAAAAGCATTTGACAAAGTACCGCACGAAAGGCTATATCTAAAGATTAAATCAGTAGGAATAAATGGTAAAGTAGCAGCATGGATTCATAACTGGTTACAAGATAGAAAACAGAGAGTTATAATTAGAGGCCAGGCATCAAACTGGAGTAACGTAACAAGCGAGGTACCACAGGGATCAGTATTGGGACCATTGCTATTCCTAATCTATATAAATTACTTGCACCAACACATAATCAGTAAACAATGCAAATTTGCAGACGACACAAAACTGGGAGGGGTACCCAACTACCAATCAGCAACTTTAATAATTTAAAGAGAACTAGCCAACTAGTCACCTAGCAGAGAAGCTATAAAAAAGGCAAATAGAATGTTCGGTTATTCAGCCAAGACAGTTGAATTCAAATCTAGTGAAATTACATTATAATTATATAATGCACTGGTACGACAACACCTAGAATATTGTGTCCATTTCTGGTCCCCATATCATAAGAAAGATATAGAGGCATTGGAGAGAGTTCAGAGGAGAGCAACACGATTCATTCCAGGATTGAAGGGCATGTCATATGAAGAGAGACTGAAAGAGCTGAATCTGTATAGCCTAGAATGGAGAGCCAGAGGTGACTTAATAGAGGTATTTAAAATTGTCAAATTAACTGCTGAGGTTACAGGTCACAGATAACAGACCCACCCGTGGAAGCTGAAGAAGGGCATATTCAGAACCAAGGGGAGAAGGAGCTTTTTCACAGAAATGGTGGTAAACCACTGGAACAGGCTGCTGGACAGAGTTGTTGAAGCAGAGATCTTACAAGAAAAGACTGGATGCTGTCATAAACAATACTGTATAACCCTCTCTGTGACCATAATAAGACCTTTAGCTAGCCTCCTGGAGGAAGGATGGTCCGTTTAGCCACGGATTCCCAGAGGTTTAATTTCCCCTACTAACCTGGTTAGGGATATCTTTTGTTTTTCCTCTCCTGAGTGCTAACGGACCACTCTGGCACCAAAGCAAGCAAGCATATGTGAGGCGAATGGCCTTTCAAGTTCTGAATTTCTTCTGTTTTTAGGTTCCTTTGAGAAGCACCCTGTGTTACCCGGAGAGCAGGAAGTCTGCCTGGGTTCTGAACGACGTGGGGATCCTGCCGGGGTTCTGAAGGACGTGGGGATCCTGCCGGGGTTCTGAAGGATGTGGGGATCCTGCCTGGGCTCTGAAGGACGTGGGGATCCTGCTTGGGTTCTGAAGGATCCTGCCTGGGCTCTGAAGGATGTGGGGATCTTTCCTGGGTTCTGAAGGACGTGGGGATCCTGACTGGGTTCTGAAGGACGTGAGGATCCTGCCAGGGTTCTGAAGGAAGTGGGGATCTTTCCTGGGTTCTGAAGGACGTGGGGATCCTGCCTGGGTTCTGAAGGATGTGGGGATCCTGCCTGGGTTCTGAAGGACGTGGGAATCCTGCCTGGGTTCTGAAGGACGTAGGGATCCTGCCTGGGTTCTGAAGGACGTGGGGATCTTTCCTGGGTTCTGAAGGACGTGGGGATTCTGCCTGGGTTCTGAAATCGTGCCTGGGTTCTGAAGGATGTGGGGATCCTGCCTGGGTTCTGAAGGACGTGGGGATCGTGCCTGGGTTCTGAAGGATGTGGGGATCCTGCCTGGGTTCTGAAGGATGTAGGGATCCTGCCTGGGTTCTGAAGAACATGAGGATCCTGCCTGGGTTTTGAAGGACGTGGGGATCGTGCCTGGGTTTTGAAGGACATGGGGATCCTACCTGGGTTCTGAAGGATGTGGGGATCCTGCCTGGTTTCTGAAGGACGTGGAGATCCTGCCTGGGTTCTGAAGGACATGGGGATCCTGCCTGGGTTCTGAAGGACGTGGAGATCCTGCCTGAGTTCTGAAGGATCCTGCCTGGGCTCTGAAGGATGTGGGGATCTTTCCTGGGTTCTGAAGGATGTGGGGATCCTGCCTGGGTTCTGAAGAACGTGGGGATCCTGCCTGGGTTCTGAAGGACGTGAGGATCCTGCCTGGGTTTTGAAGGATGTGGGGATCGTGCCTGGGTTCTGAAGGACGTGGGGATCCTGCCTGGGTTCTGAAGGACGTGGGGATCGTGCCTGGGTTCTGAAGGATGTGGGGATCCTGCCTGGGTTCTGAAGGATGTGGGGATCCTGTCTGGGTTCTGAAGGATCCTACCTGGGCTCTGAAGGATCGTGCCTGGGTTCTGAAGGATGTGAGGATCCTGCCTGGGCTCTGAAGGATGTGCTGATCCAACTCAACTTGCTGAAGTGCTCTGTTTCCATGTTGCCTCTTGCCTGCCCTAGTTTGTGATGCACAACTCAATGTTAATGAGTGGCAGTGCAGCTGCTGCAGAGGCTTCAGACTGCTCTTTTGGAAGGAGGTGTGGGGTTGTGTTTTCATATTATTTATTTGCTTATTTCTGGACTACAAACAAAATTATAATAATACAGGACGACCAATTAATGACCCAGCAGCTTAGCTTACAATGGTCTATTTATTAAAACTGACGCCAACGCAAAAGCATGGGCAGCAGCTTGCCGAAACAAGGGTGTAAAACTTTGCATTGTTTCTGTGCTGGATCCATCTGAGTGACCCTTATCTAAATGCGGGAGGTGATGATGCATGATTCAGCAAAGGGGATACTGTACTTGTTTCTATTAATTATTAAATGTTATGAATCACAGGTAGAGGGTAATAGTAATCCTTATTAGGCTGTTGGTCCCTGTGCCTCAAATGAGGAAATTGCCCTGGCGTAGCTGTAGCTGTGGTGACTATCATACTTTGGGGGTATTTGAAATGTCAGAAACAACAAGGATTTCTCAAACAGCATCCAGAGCAGTGCAATAATTGCACATGAGATGAGCCATACATTGCACAAGAGATGAGCCATGCATTGCACAAGAGATGAGCCATGCATTGCACAAGAGATAAGCCATGTATTGCACAAGAGATGAGCCATGATTTGCCAAGAGATGAGCCATGCATTGCACAAGAGATGAGCTATGCATTGCACACGCATTGGTTCTCACATGCACAGGAGAACTTCTAGATTTCTGGTAAGAATTAACAGGTGTTTGATAGTAATCCCCTTACTTCAGCAAGAAAGCATTTAACATTTCCCTGTACTACTTTGCTGTGGAGAGGATAGCTTTTAGAATGGTATAATGCACATAATGCTGGCCTATCTTGTCAGGGCTGTAAAATAAAAATAGCAGGTGGAGAGCAGACTATCGTTATCAGACTTGTGTAAAACAGGAAAACAACTGGGGCAGAAACAGGATATGTTTTTTTTTCTTGGCTCCATATTTTATCATAGCGTTTCTTTTTGTTTCACTTTTTCTTTCTGGTAAGGCTGAATTTGTGGATATCTGGTGACTCTAGTACAGTAGACCAAATAGAATCGCGTGGAGTGGAGGAAGAGGAACTCTGTAGCACCTTCAAAGTGATTGTTGGCCTCTCTGTGGCTTCTCTCACAAGTCTCCTTCTTGTTTGAGCGCTGAGTTTTGAGGGACGGCCTTTTCTTGGCAGTGTCTGGGTGGTGTGATGCAGCTTCCACTTCCTGATTATTGATCCACCTGTGCTCACTGGGATATCCAAACACTTGGATATTATTTTGCACCCTTTTCCCTAATCTATGCATTTGTATTACTTTATCTCTAACTTCTGTAGAATGCTCTTTGGTCTTCATTTTCCTTCAGATTCACAGCCTGACCAATGATCCTTCAACAGTGGGGTTTTTATCCAGAAAATGTGACAGCAACTTTAATGGTTCACAGGTGGAGGCCAATGGTAAGGTAATTGTGTCCTCGTTAGGGCAATTTCTTTCATCGGTGTAAACTGGGAGCTTCCACAGCACAGGGGTTGAATACTTATGCAAGCAAGATATTTCAGTTTTTTATTTTTCTTAAAAATATTTCCCAACATAAAACCAATGTCACCTTACAATAATTGATTTTGAATTTGAGTTTCTGTTTTAAAATAAAATATCAAACAGAACGAAATTTCAATGTACCATTTGTAATTCAGTAATATGAGAGAATTAGTCAGGGGTCTGAATACTTTTGCAAGGCACTGTATAAATATATATATATATATATATATATATATATATATATCATCATCATCATCATCTTCAGCCTTGTTCAATCCACTGCTGGATGAAGGCCTCCCCACGATTCTTCCACAGAAGCCTGTCTGCTGCATCCCTCATCCATGATGCTCCGGCGTGTTTCCTAATTTCATCTTGCCATCTTCCTGGAGGTCTTCTTCTTGGTCGTTTTATATCTCTTGGGATCCAGTCTAGTATCTCCTTGGTTCAGCGATGGTCTGTTCTTGCTACATGTCCGGCTCATTGCCACTTCAGTTTTTTCGCTCTTATAATCATGTCACATACTTTTGTTTGCGGCTTTTATCCATTCCTATGTTTTCCTGTCTCTTCCTGTTATTACCAGCATGCATCTTTCCATACTCCGTTGAGTTGTTTGTAATTGTTGAGTCATTTTTGCATTGAGGGTTCAGGTTTCACATCCGTAAGTTAGCACTGATAGCACGCATTGGTCGAAGACTTTCCTCTTGAGGCATAAGGGTAGTTTCCCTGTCAGAACCATGCTTAATCTTCCAAAGGCACTCCAGCTCATTTTTGCTCTTCTGTTGATTTCGCACATTTGGTTCTCCGTTGCCGAAACTAACTGTCCTAGGTATACACAGTTATTGACTTCTTCAAGCTTGATCCCATTGACTTCAATTGCCTGTGGAGTGGAATATTTATTGAACATGACTTGAGTCTTCTTCAGGTTCATTTTCAAACCCGCTTTGATGCTAGCCCCGTGTAGTTCTTGTTTGTAATTCTTCTGGGCACGTTGATCTCTTATTTTCCCAATCCAGTGTTTTGACAATGTCTTTTAGGGTGGCCATGAAGAGCTTTGGGGAAATTGCATCTCCTTAACTGTGACAGGAATGGACGTGTGGTGACATCAGGTCAGAGTGCAGGAACAGAAAAACACTGGAGGTACTACAGGCAAAAAGACGCTGCGCGCCGTTCATTTAAATAACAAAAATAAAGGTTCAAACAAAAATACTGTGCTCACAGAGCAAAAATAAAGGTTTAAACAAAACAAATCTTGAACACAAATAATAATACGATCCCAGGTCAGGCTGGGCAGTTGCTGTCACTGTTCCTGGAATCTTTAAATAAATTTCTCGCTCTCACTCTCGTTCTCGTTCCTCCTATGAACACCCACCACCCTGCAGAGAGCTGCAGGCTTTTATTTACTGTGGCCGAGGGATTAACTATCAATTATCTCATTACCCCTCGGCCACAATCTGCACAAGGTTTTTAATTATTCCTGGCAGAGGACGAGTACCCAACCTTGCCTCTGCCAGAACACATTTTAAACAAAAACAACACAACAGAAAACATGCGGCGCTTCGCCGCCATGTATAAATACATAAATAAATCATAACAAACAAATACAAAACAATAACTTGCACAGGGGCGGAGGGGGAGACCCCGTTCTAAAAATAAATAACAAATACATGTACAGGGCTCCTCGTCCTGTTACATTGACAAACTCCTTTTTTAATCTTGATTTTGTCGCTGTTTTTATGGAGTCTTACTGTGGATGTTGCATTCTTGTATATGGTGCTGATCAAGTCTCTGTACGTTTTCTCAATTCCTTGTTTTTTCAGAGAGCTTAATACAGCTCTTGTGTAAACAGAGTCAAAGGCTTTTTCATAGTCGATGAATCCCAAGCAAAGTGGTAGTTCGTACTCATTGCTGGTTTGATCACTTGCCTTACAACTTGAGGATGATCCATTGTGCTAAATCCACTCCTGAATCCCGCTTTCTCATTTGATTGTGCCGAGTCAAATTTATCTTGAAGTCTGTTGGTGAGTATCTTGGAAAATATTTTGTAAATTATAGGAAGTAAGCTAATAGGTCTGTAGTTCTTGAGGTCTTCTTTATCGCCTTTCTTATGTAAAAATATCACCGATGCATTATTCCAGTCGTTTGGCACTTTCTTTTGCTTAATACAATCTGAAAAATACATGACAATATTTTTGTCATTTCTTCACCTCCTTCTTTCACGAAGTCAATCATTATGCCGTCTTCTCCGGGTGCTTTTCCTGTCTTCATATGTTTGATTGCATGCTTCACTTCTTCCGGTAGAACGTCTGGAACTTCTTCCTCGGGTTGCTTTATTTCCGTCTTTTGTCTTCGTCATCTGATACGTTGCTCTTTTTATCTTGATATAATTTTCTGTAAAAGTCTTCGTCTCTCTTCAAAATCAATTCACGGTTCTTGATGACAGTCCCATCCTCTTGTTTGATTGCTAAAATCCTGACGATTAGTCTTTGTTTTGCTTTCTTCATGCTTCGGTTGTTTTCAATAGTTTTCTCTACCAACCTACAGTTGGACGACCATATATTCTCCGTAATGTACTTTGTTACTGTCTTTCAGAGCTCAATGTATTCAATCTTTGACTAGAGCTGCTGTTTGTTTCATTTCCCTTTTTTTCTTCATGAGGTATTTTGTCTCTTGCATGATTTTCTGGTTGCATTTTGTACTCTGTGTTCCAGTGATGTTTTTTTGCTGTTTCTGCAATTGCGTCACTTCCTCATAGATTGTGTTTACCTTGATTGCTTATCTTTTTGCAGATCTTGAAGAGCGCTGAATCTATTCAATTCAAGTGAAGCAAGTAATTGCAGAAACAGCAAAAAACATTCCTGGAACACAGTGTACAAAATGCAACCAGAAGGTCAGTGTGGGTGTCTGTGTGCGTGTCTGTGTGAGTGTCTGTGTGGATGTCTGTGTGCGTGTCTGTGTGCATGTCTGTGTGGGCATCGAAGTAGATTGGAGTAAAATAGAGAAAACATCCACAGAAAAAGATGGCTGTTTTTTAAAAATGTTGTACTAGAGGCACAAAACAATTACATCCCAAAAGTAGACAAATCTAAATCTAAAACAAAATGGCCAAAATGGTTTAATAGATCAATTAAAAAAATATTCAGTGAAAAAAGGCACTTTACAGAGCGTTTAAAAGGGACCAAAAACAAAGTACACAGAAAGAGTACTTGGAACTGCAAACACAAGTCAAAAAGGAAGTTAGAAAGGCCAAGAGAGAGATAGAAATCAATATTGCTAAGGGGGCTAAAACCAATTCCAAAATGTTTTTCCAATATTATAACAGCAAGAGAACATTCAAAGAGGAGGTTAAATGTCTAACAGACACAAATGGCAAAATCATAGACGAAGAAAAAAAAAATAGCAAATATATTAAATGATTACTTTTCACAGGTTTTTACAAAGGAGGACACAGACAACATGCTCCACATGTCGACCTGTTCATATCCAGTTTTAAATAACTTTAGCATAACAGAGACAGAAGTGTTAAAGGGACTAGGAGCTCTTAAAATAAACAAATCCCCTGGGCCGGATGAGATCCTTCCAATAGTACTCAAAGAAATGAAAGAACTTATTTACAAACCACTAACCAAGATCATGCAACAGTCTCTTGACACAGGGGTTGTACCGACAGACTGGAGAACTGCAAACGTAATACTGATCCACAAAAAGGGAGACAAAACCGAACCAGGTAACTACAGATCAATAAGCCTGACTTCTATTTTATGTAAATTTATGGAAACTATAATAAGATCTAAAATGGAAAATTACCTATATGGTAACAATATCCTGGGAGACAGTCAGCATGGTTTTAGGAAAGGGAGATCGTGTCTAACTAACCTGCTTGATTTTTCTGAGGATGCAACATCGACAATGGATAATTGCAAAGCATATGACATAGTTTATTTAGATTTCCAGAAAGCTTTTGACAAGTAAAAGATTAATTCTCAAACTGAACACAGTAGGGATTCAAGGAAATGCATGCACATGGATTAGGGAGTGGTTTACATGTAGAAAACAGAAAGTACTGATTAGAGGAGAAACCTCAAAATGGAGCGAGGTAACCAGTGGTGTACCACAGGGATCAGTATTAGGTCCTCTGCTGTTCCTAATCTACATGAATGATTCAGATTCTGGTATAGTAAGCAAACTTTTTAAATTTGCAGACGACACAAAAATAGGAGGAGTGGCAAACACTGTGGTCCAGTGATTAAAGTCCAGGGCTTGTAACCAAAAGATCACTGGTTCAAATCCTACCTGTGCCACTGATTGATTCACTGTGTGATCCTGAGCAAGTCACTTTACCTCCTTGTGCTCCATCCTGTGGATGAGATGTTAAATCAATGTCCTATTGTAAGTGACTCTGCATATAATGCACAGTTCACAGCCTACCTCTGTAAAGTGCTTTGTGATGGTGGCCCAGTATGAAAGGTGCTATATAAAGATATTATTATCAGATAGTAAAAACGATCAAAACCAAACAAACTGCCTAGTGTAGCATCTACACATTGTGTATGTGTAGAGGTCAGAAAACAAGAGGTGAAGTATACTTATTAAAGCTTAGGAGTGCCCCATGTTGCTGCCAGCATTGCCACTGACTTGAAGGCCATGTTGTTATTATTATTATTTTTATAATTTTTTTTTTGTAAGTTTAAGTTTAGTTTCTGCAGCTGTCAATCTGCTTTCAAACTGCTTCTAACTGCTCTGCACTTTTAAACCGATGCACTTCTCACACAATGTCACTCCACGCTGTCGCTGGAAGAACTGTCTTGCTTTTGTTGGTATTCTGTTGTGCTGGTAGCTCTGCCCTGCCCTTTTTCTCACAACGACGCCGAATTTGAATCAGCTGCTCTGAGTTCAGCTCATTATCAGATAAAGACACACAGCTGTTAGAATCTAAGCTGCAGTAATTTCCCAATTAATGTATTTTCTGATTAAAGCAATTAAAGGTTTAATTCCTCCTTACTGCTTCTAACTGCTCTTCACTTTTCAACGATGCACTTCTCACACGATGTCGCTCCCACGTTTGGTACGTGTTTGGTGTTCCGTGCTGTCTCGTCCTGTCTCGTCCTGTCACGTCCTGTCTCGTGCTGTCTTGTCCTGTCTCGTGCTGTCTCATCCTGTCTCATGCTGTCTCGTCCTGCTTCGTCCTGTCTCGTCCTGTCTCATCCTGTCTCATCCTGTCTCGTGCTGTCTCGTGCTGTCTCGTCCTGTCTCATCCTGTCTCATCCTGTCTCGTGCTGTCTCGTGCTGTCTCGTCCTGTCTCATCCTGTCTCATCCTGTCTCGTGCTGTCTTGTGCTGTCTCATCCCATCTCATCCTGTCTCATGCTGTCTCGTGCTATCTCGTGCTGTCTCGTGCTGCCTCGCCCTGGTTCGTCCTGTCTCATGCTGCCTTGTGCTGTCTCGTGCTGCCTTGTCCTGTCTTGTGCTGTCACGTCCTGTCTCGTGCTGTCTCGTCCTGTCTCATCCTGTCTCATGCTGTCTCGTCCTGCTTCGTCCTGTCTCGTCCTGTCTCATCCTGTCTCGTCCTGTCTCGTGCTGTCTCGTGCTGTCTCATCCTGTCTCATGCTGTCTCGTCCTGCTTCGTCCTGTCTCGTCCTGTCTCATCCTGTCTCATCCTGTCTCATGCTGTCTCGTGCTGTCTCGTCCTGTCTCATCCTGTCTCGTGCTGTCTCGTCCTGTCTCGTGCTGTCTCATCCTGTCTCATGCTGTCTCGTCCTGTCTCGTGCTGTCTCATCCTGTCTCGTCCTGTCTCGTTCTCCCACCGTGCCTTTTGTTTTGATCCAGTGTTTGTTTATTGTTATTTGTCTATAAATAAACATGCGCATTTGTGCTTTAATGCAGCTCTTTTGTCCCATCCTAGTGGAAAACAACATTGCCAGTGACCCTGTCTTGTCACACAGCTAATAAAGTAGACTGAATTCTTCGCAACACTACTTGATCAGTCATGTGACCAACCACTATACATCTTACTGTATCTGTTGCTTTCTAATCCATTTTGTTCAATAACTTTTCAGGCTTACTCAAGAGGATTATACCATTAGGTGTACTTTTCTATAAGGGTATATTAGTTCCTCAGGTTGGAAAAAGCCATGTGGTGAGTGTGTTGCCAAGTAATGATGCACACAGTTTTTATATCTTAATAAAATTGGAAACATCAGGAAACATCAGAGAATGCTATGATTTTTAAACATTATCTGTGCAATCATTGTTCTTTTATCTTTCAAAGTATCATTTTTAATCAAAGCTCTTTGGATGGCACCTACAGTATAATAGGCAAGGCACACTATTATTTCCACTGACACCAAGGCCTTTATGTGTAGGGGACGCATTCATCACTGTCCCTCCCTGGTACAATGGGAACCTGAGGAGCACACTAGCTGCAGGGTGTCTCAAAATGGCTTACAGAATACATTACAATATATTACAATTCAAAGGCTCATATAATTAGGAATACAATCTTGAGTGTTTTATCCCCTTCCATCAGATCTGTGAGTGGTGAAAGAAAAGCAAATCATTTAGGGATCCCCATAGTAACGTGCCTGAAGTTTGTATATGTACAGTGTCCTTTCTCCCCTTAAAGCTAAAAAAAATGTAAACAACAACATATGGACTTGCAAGGACTAAGCCACAGCCAAGGCAGTGGACTCTGTGCTTTTTGCTATCAGCTTTGTCCCAGGCAGCTATTCCAGAGTCTATTTACTACCCATAACAAAGCTTTTTTTTAGGGGGCTACTAATCAGGCTTAGCTGGGAACTGGGGCCTTATCTGAGACTGGCAGGCCTCAAGGGCTGCCAGCTTGTTCAGGACTGATAGGGACTTGAGCAACTAAATTAAATCTAGATTCCAAACAACATGTCCATTTTATGGAGAGAATAATCCCCCCCCTCCCCCCCCCCGCCCATTAGGACTTGGAAATAAAATATTCCAAACTACAGTCACATGATCAAGGCCAGGGCCAGCTTGACCAAATGCTCATTAAAACACTTTTTATTTCTGTCACATCCAGGCTTTATTTATGTTTTTGATTTTTAAAAAAGAGAGATTGAAATGAAGGTGGAAAGAGAGGCTCTTGCATTTATACCATATAAAGTACCTATTTGTTGACATAAGGTTGCCTGCTTTACAATATGTTTTTGTAATTGTTGTACACGTGCAAGGTCTCCCTTTGTGCAGGTATGGTAGACAGCCATTGAGACTCTGAATTAGTACTTGATGTGCTATTTAAGCTGAGAGCGCTTGAACTGAAGCTGAATGCCAGAATAATGGAGAGTGGCGCGTGAATAGGAAGCACACAGAAGCACAAATAGGCAGAGATGATTAAAGCACATTTTCTGGCTTCACTCAGATGGGAGCTTTGTTTTTAGCTGTTGCTTCTGTCACCCACCTGAGCAGAGCAGACTGCAGCACATGGTTACTTATAGTAGCAGTTGAGAGTGAAATGGCTCTTTGAAAACGCTGTACTCAGGCAGACTGTGAATCTGCCATTGCTGAGAGATCCTGCTTTCAGATTTGGGCTGGGTAGGAGCAGCTCTAATAAAAGTTTATTGCAATAATGCAATGAAATAATAAGACATCATTCTTGGGAAATCCAGACAAGTTGTGAAATCATACCGTACCATGTTATGGAATATTCCACGTCCCTGTTTGAGATCCAGCAGGATAAGCCAGGAATCCGGAGCTAAGATTTAAGTGCAGACTGTACAAAGGCTCTGCTGCTAGAAGCCTGCAAAGGGGCAGTGAACATAGTTAAGTGCTTCACAAGCATTAGGAAGGAAATAGGATGACATGAATAGAGCGGTGTTGTTTATGAATTGGTTTATCTTTCAGTGTTTGTTGTATTACTTTTTTTTCATTTACACCACTGCAAATAAGTCATGGAAAGAAAGAAAGAAAGAAAGAAAGAAAGAAAGAAAGAAAGAAATACATTTTGTAAAGCCCCAGAACTATCATTAAAAGCTATTTTGGAGCTAGCTGGTGGAATTCCCACTTGAATTTGTTTCTCTGTTGCTGCTGTTTCTCCACTCACCTTTCATTAAAGCTCTGCTTCATGTGGGCAGGTTGCAAAAGCAACCCAGGAAAGAAACGCACTTCAGTGAGCCCAACTTTGTCATTATGATGATTATTATCATTATTATAACACATGATTTCCCATGTTAACTAGCTAATGTTCCAAATCTATCATGCTAATTCATATTCTAGAATGTATAGTGTTTAAAGGAAACTATTACTGCAGATACGAAAACTTCAGCTGTACAATAATGAAAGGGGCAATGAGAATGGTGTAGATAAGCTACGACTGCAGCAGAGTAGGTGAGGGTCTGGAACCAACTCCCCAGTAATGTTGTTGAAGCTGACACCCTGGGATCCTTCAAGAAGCTGCTTGATGAGATTCTGGGATCAATAAGCTACTAACAACCAAACGAGCAAGATGGGCCGAATGGCCTCCTCTCGTTTGTAAACTTTCATATGTTCTTATGTTCTTATGTAGGTATGGACAGGCAGCAGTGAGGATGAAAACAGAGGGATTTTGGCAACACTTTACATTAAATGTCACTAATTACTGTGTATTTATTTATTTATTTATTGCATTTATATAGCGCTTTTTATACAAAAGTATCGCAAAGCACTGTACAGTACATAGCAGAAAAAAAGAACAAACCACAATACATTTGTATAGCATGTCCTTCATACAACTGCCACAATCAGACCATTTAAACAACAGTTTACACAATAATACAAAAGCAGCAATTTTAAAGTTACATTAAAACCCACTAAGATAAGAAAGCCTTTTTATAAAAGTGTGTTTTTACTCTTGACTTGAAAACTGTAATGGTCCCAGCTTCCCTGACAAACGATGGCAGAGCATCCCATAATTTAGGAGCTCTACAAGAAAAAGCCCTACCTCCCGTGTTGCTTTTGTTGACCCTAGGAATAACCAACAGCCCCGCATCCTGTGATCTCAGAGTGTGGTTTGGAAAATACAGGGTCAGTAACTCCTGCAAATAACTAGGTGCTAATCCATTCAGGGCCTTGTAAGTTAACAGCAAAATCAATTCTTAAAATCAATTCTATACTGCACAGGGAGCCAGTGTAAAGAGGCCAAAACAGGGGTAATATGTTCACTTTTCTTGGTTTTAGTCAGAATTCTAACGGCGGTATTCTGAACAAACTGCAAGCAGGATACCACACGGAGGGTCGTGGGTTCAATCCCAGGAGGGGGGACACTGCTGTTGTACCCTTGAGCAAGGTACTTTACCTAGATTGCTCCAGTAAAAACCCAACTGTATAAATGGGTAATTGTATGTAAAAATAACGTGATATCTTGTAACAATTGTAAGTCGCCCAAGATAAGGGCGTCTGCTAAGAAATAAATAATAATGTACTTACACATAATTACATGTTATTATGCATAGTTGCTGCAATGTACTTAATGTGTAAATATTTTTACACATAATTACATGTTATTATGCATAGTTGCTGCAATGTACTTAATGTGTAAATATTTTTGCATGATATATGTAAGTACACAATTGTATCAGAAGGTTAGGGTTAGGTTTAGGGTCAGGGATATGGTTAAGGTTAGAGATAGGGATAGGGATAGGGATAGAGATAAGGATAGGTTAGGGATATGGTTAAGGTTAGAGATAGGGGTAGGGATAGGGATAGAGATAAGGATAGGGTCAGGGATATGGTTAAGGTTAGAGATAGGGGTAGGGATAGGGATAGAGATAAGGATAGGGTTAGGGATATGGTTAAGGTTAGAGATAGGGGTAGGGATAGGGATAGAGATAAGGATAGGGATAGGGATAGAGATAAGGATAGGGTTAGGGATATGGTTAAGGTTAGAGATAGGGGTAGGGATAGGGATAGAGATAAGGATAGGGTTAGGGATATGGTTAAGGTTAGAGATAGGGGTAGGGATAGGGATAGAGATAAGGATAGGGATAGGGATATGGTTAAGGTTAGAGATAGGGATAGGGATAGGGATAGAGATAAGGATAGGGTTAGGGATATGGTTAAGGTTAGAGATAGGGGTAGGGATAGGGATAGAGATAAGGATAGGGATAGGGATAGAGATAAGGATAGGGTTAGGGATATGGTTAAGGTTAGAGATAGGGGTAGGGATAGGGATAGAGATAAGGGTAGGGTTAGGGATATGGTTAAGGTTAGAGATAAGGATAGGGATAGGGATAGAGATAAGGATAGGGTCAGGGATATGGTTAAGGTTAGAGATAGGGATAGGGATAGGGATAGAGATAAGGATAGGGTTAGGGATATGGTTAAGGTTAGAGATAGGGGTAGGGATAGGGATAGAGATAAGGATAGGGATAGGGATAGAGATAAGGATAGGGTTAGGGATATGGTTAAGGTTAGAGATAGGGGTAGGGATAGGGATAGAGATAAGGATAGGGATAGGGATAGAGATAAGGATAGGGATAGGGATAGAGATAAGGATAGGGTTAGGGATATGGTTAAGGTTAGAGATAGGGATAGGGATAGGGATAGAGATAAGGATAGGGATAGGGATAGAGATAAGGATAGGGTTAGGGATATGGTTAAGGTTAGAGATAGGGGTAGGGATAGAGATAAGGATAGGGATAGGGATAGAGATAAGGATAGGGATAGGGATAGAGATAAGGATAGGGTTAGGGATATGGTTAAGGTTAGAGATAGGGATAGGGATAGGGATAGAGATAAGGATAGGGATAGGGATAGAGATAAGGATAGGGTTAGGGATATGGTTAAGGTTAGAGATAGGGATAGGGATAGGGATAGAGATAAGGATAGGGTTAGGGATATGGTTAAGGTTAGAGATAGGGATAGGGATAGGGATAGAGATAAGGATAGGGTAGGGATATGGTTAAGGTTAGAGATAGGGGTAGGGATAGGGATAGAGATAAGGATAGGGTTAGGGATATGGTTAAGGTTAGAGATAGGGATAGGGATAGGGATAGAGATAAGGATAGGGATAGGGATAGAGATAAGGATAGGGATAGGGATATGGTTAAGGTTAGAGATAGGGATAGGGATAGGGATAGAGATAAGGATAGGGTCAGGGATATGGTTAAGGTTAGAGATAGGGATAGGGATAGGGATAGAGATAAGGATAGGGATAGAGATAAGGATAGGGATAGGGATAGGGTTAAGGTTAGAGATAGGGATAGGGATAGGGATAGAGATAAGGATAGGGATAGGGATAGAGATAAGGATAGGGTTAGGGATATGGTTAAGGTTAGAGATAGGGGTAGGGATAGGGATAGAGATAAGGATAGGGATAGGGATAGAGATAAGGATAGGGATAGGGATAGGGATAGGGATAGAGATAGGGATAGGGATAGGGATAGAGATAAGGATAGGGTTAGGGATATGGTTAAGGTTAGAGATAGGGATAGGGATAGGGATAGAGATAAGGATAGGGTTAGGGATATGGTTAAGGTTAGAGATAGGGATAGGGATAGGGATAGAGATAAGGATAGGGTCAGGGATATGGGTTAAGGTATAGAGATAGGGATAGGGATAGGGATAGAGATAAGGATAGGGATAGGGATATGGTTAAGGTTAGAGATAGGGATAGGGATAGGGATAGAGATAAGGATAGGGTTAGGGATATGGTTAAGGTTAGAGATAGGGATAGGGATAGGGATAGAGATAGGGATAGGGATAGGGATAGAGATAAGGATAGGGTTAGGGATATGGTTAAGGTTAGAGATAGGGATAGGGATAGGGATAGAGATAAGGATAGGGTTAGGGATATGGTTAGGGTTAGAGATAGGGATAGGGATAGGGATAGGGATAGGGTAGGGATAGAGGTTAGAGATAGGGATAGGGATAGGGATAGAGATAAGGATAGGGTCAGGGATATGGTTAAGGTTAGAGATAGGGATAGGGATAGGGATAGAGATAAGGATAGGGATAGGGATAGAGATAAGGATAGGGTTAGGGATATGGTTAAGGTTAGAGATAGGGATAGGGATAGGGATAGAGATAAGGATAGGGTTAGGGATATGGTTAAGGTTAGAGATAGGGATAGGGATAGGGATAGAGATAAGGATAGGGATAGGGATAGGGATAGAGATAGGGATAGGGATAGGGATAGAGATAAGGATAGGGTTAGGGATATGGTTAAGGTTAGAGATAGGGATAGGGATAGGGATAGAGATAAGGATAGGGTCAGGGATAGGGTTAGGGTTAGAGATAGGGATATGGTTAAGGTTAGAGATAGGGATAGGGATAGGGATAGAGATAAGGATAGGGATAGGGATATGGTTAAGGTTAGAGATAGGGGTAGGGATAGGGATATAGCTAAGGATAGGGTTAGGGATATGGTTAAGGTTAGAGATAGGGATAGGGATAGGGATAGAGATAAGGATAGGGTCAGGGATAGGGTTAGGGTTAGAGATAAGGATAGGGATAGGGATATAGATAAGGATAGGGTTAGGGATATGGTTAAGGTTAGAGATAGGGATAGGGATAGGGATAGAGATAAGGATAGGGATAGGGATATGGTTAAGGTTAGAGATAGGGGTAGGGATAGAGATAGAGATAAGGATAGGGATAGGGATAGAGATAAGGATAGGATAGGGATAGGGTTAGGATAGGGATAGGGATAGGGATAGGGATAGGGTTAGGGATATGGTTAAGGTTAGAGATAGGGATAGGGATAGGGATAGAGATAAGGATAGGGATAGGGATAGGGATAAGGATAGGGATAGGGATAGGGTTAAGGTTAGAGATAGGGATAGGGATAGGGATAGAGATAAGGATAGGGTTAGGGATATGGTTAAGGTTAGAGATAGGGATAGGGATAGGGATAGAGATAAGGATAGGGATAGGGATAGGGTTAAGGTTAGAGATAGGGATAGGGATAGGGATAGAGATAAGGATAGGGTTAGGGATATGGTTAAGGTTAGAGATAGGGATAGGGATAGGGATAGAGATAAGGATAGGGTCAGGGATATGGTTAAGGTTAGAGATAGGGATAGGGATAGGGATAGAGATAAGGATAGGGATAGGGATAGAGGTTAGAGATAGGGATAGGGATAGGGATAGAGATAAGGATAGGGATAGGGATAGAGATAAGGATAGGGTTAGGGATATGGTTAAGGTTAGAGATAGGGATAGGGATAGGGATAGAGATAAGGATAGGGTTAGGGATATGGTTAAGGTTAGAGATAGGGATAGGGATAGGGATAGAGATAAGGATAGGGTCAGGGATATGGTTAAGGTTAGAGATAGGGATAGGGATAGGGATAGGGATAGAGATAAGGATAGGGATAGGGATAGAGATAAGGATAGGGTTAGGGATAGGGTTAAGGTTAGAGATAGGGATAGGGATAGGGATAGAGATAAGGATAGGGTTAGGGATATGGTTAAGGTTAGAGATAGGGATAGGGATAGGGATAGAGATAAGGATAGGGTCAGGGATATGGTTAAGGTTAGAGATAGGGGTAGGGATAGGGATAGAGATAAGGATAGGGTCAGGGATATGGTTAAGGTTAGAGATAGGGTCAGGGATATGGTTAAGGTTAGAGATAGGGATAGGGATAGGGATAGAGATAAGGATAGGGTTAGGGATATGGTTAAGGTTAGAGATAGGGATAGGGATAGGGATAGAGATAAGGATAGGGTCAGGGATATGGTTAAGGTTAGAGATAGGGATAGGGATAGGGATAGAGATAAGGATAGGGTCAGGGATATGGTTAAGGTTAGAGATAGGGATAGGGATAGGGATAGAGATAAGGATAGGGATAGGGATATGGTTAAGGTTAGAGATAGGGATAGGGATAGGGATAGAGATAGGGATAGGGATAGGGATAGAGATAAGGATAGGGTCAGGGATATGGTTAAGGTTAGAGATAGGGATAGGGATAGGGTTAGATTTAGAGTTAGGGTTAGGGTTATAGAGTACAAAAAGATGTACATATTGTAACTATGTATAATAATATTATCTCTCGGTCAAGAGTTACAGCGCAAGTGTAGATGTGCATTATAAATACAACTGCACCCTACTTAACTAATCCACTCAAGTTTCCTGCTATCTGGTATGTAGAAGCCAGGGCACTACCTAATTATCTCTATGAAGTGTAATGAACATGTATTGCTTTTTCTGTTGGTGTACTGGAATCCTCATCTGCAGAATACTAATGACATCACAGCAATAGCAGAGTGTGTGGCATATACAGCTCTGGAAAAAATTAACAGACCACTGCAAAATTATCATTTTCTCTGGTTTTACTATTTATAGGTATGTGTTTGGGTAAAATGAACATTTTTGTTTTATTCTATAAACTACTGACAACATTTCTCCCAAATTCCAAATAAAAATATTGTCATTTAGAGCATTTATTTGCAGAAAATGACAACTGGTCAAAATAACAAAAAAGATGCAGTGTTGTCAGACCTCGAATAATGCAAAGAAAATAAGTTCATATTCATTTTTAAACAACACAATACTAATGTTTTAACTTAGGAAGAGTTCAGAAATCAATATTTGGTGGAATAACCCTGATTTTCAAGCACAGCTTTCATGCGTCTTGGCATGCTCTCCACCAGTCTTTCACATTAATGTTGGGTGACTTTATGCCACTCCTGGCGCAAAAATTCAAGCAGCTCGGCTTTGTTTGATGGCTTGTGACCATCCATCTTCCTCTTGATCACATTCCAGAGGTTTTCAATGGGGTTCAGGTCTGGAGATTGGGCTGGCCATGACAGGGTCTTGATCTGGAGGTCCTCCATCCACACCTTGATTGACCTGGCTGTGTGGCATGGAGCATTGTCCTGTTGGAAAAACCAATCCTCAGAGTTGGGGAACATTGTCAGAGCAGAAGGAAGCAAGTTTTCTTCCAGGACAACCTTGTACTTGGCTTGATTCATGCCAAAGCTGCCTGATTCCAGCCTTGCTGAAGCACCCCCAGATCATCACCGATCCTCCACCACATTTCACAGTGGGTGCGAGACACTGTGGCTTGTAGGCCTCTCCAGGTCTCCGTCTAACCATTAGACGACCAGGTGTTGGGCAAAGCTGAAAATTGGACTCATCTGGGGGTGCTTCAGCAAGGCTGGAATCGGGCAGATTTGTCTTTGTGAAGGACGCATGAATCAAGCCAAGTACAAGCCAAGTACAAAACACTATATACTGCTACGGTATCGTGTTAGTAAAAGTTAATATTACTGTCCCTTGTTGTTTTAGTCATTTTTGCATATACACACGGGCTAATGTTTCCATTCCATGCATTTAACTAAGTGCCCTATCCCCAGTAACACTGGCAAAGGGCCGCAGTGCACAAGGGCTCAATCTGTAAAATATCCCTGCAGCTGCATTCTCCGAAGGCTCTCTTTCCTTCTCATACCACTCCCCCTGTAATTCCTCACTCAGGTATAAGGACACAGCTGGCGTTATTTAAGTATTGTTATTTATTTCTCATTGATATCAAAAGCATACTTTGACACCCACAATCTGCATTCCATGCTATTGACTATACAGGTGTGGTAGGAGCAGGGGGTGTGGTGAGTGGGGGGCAGTTGGAAGGGGTTTTCAGCAGGAGTATGATAAGGGATACACATGAGCAGACTGCATCCACAGGCAGCGTTCTTGGCCGGCTCCATGCTGAGATTCCCGTCTTAAGGGCTTCCGAATAGAGTAGTGTTTTCAACATTGTGGGTTTGGTACACAGTCCACACTTCTGTAAATATGTTTAAGTATAGTGTAAGGAGCACGGGTCGGAGCTACTCAGAACACAAGAACACAAAATAAAGAGTGGAGTTTGATGCTACAGATATATGTTGTCGGCCTCCTTCGTGTTGACACTTATCCAGTTAGCAAGTCACCACAATATATTTTTATTTATGTTATATGTGGAATAGCCTACACTATCCTGTGGTCCATTGTTTCATTTCTCCATTTAGTAGCTTATTTATATATTTGTGGGGGTGGGCATGCAGCTTTGGGGGTGCCAATGCTACCGATGTGTGTTGATCTTTGATTCTGCATTGCATGTGCAGGTTCCATGTGAGTGTAGACTCGTCTGAGGAATATTGGTATGTATTGTACTGTACACCTATGATAGCTGCTTGGCAGGGTATTGTTAACAGTCCATTGTCGTGTAGTATTCCAATTCTGCGCATCCATGCGTAGCTCTTGTGCTTTTCTGCTATGTTGGTAATGGATGCGCAGGTGGTTTTGCGAGGCACGAACACATTTGCAAATTGAGCAAAAAACTGCTGTTTTCCAACTTTGCACAACTGTTTTGTGCCACGTTGGAAAATATCAATTTTTGTGCAAAAGCACTAATTCGAATATCTGGGCCCACATAAAAAGATTCTTACATTTTTCTTTTCATTGTTAACATCCTGTCATCTTTTTAGACTTATAACTGTTTTTTTTGTTGATTTCTCCCCCCTTCATTTCTAGCATTTAAACTAGAAAGGAAGGGAGGAGAAATCAACAAAAAACCAGGAGGGAGACTACATCAAAACAAGGGCAACCCAGGTAAGATAGCCATTAAATGTATTTATCTAAATGCTAGAAGTCTCAAAAACAAAATGTTAGAACATGAAGCTACTGCACTAACAGGTAACTACGATGTATTAGGTGTTACAGAAACTTGGCTATCCAGGACAGAAGAGACGGAGGGGTAACGCTATATATCAAAAATAGTCTTGAAGCCCAGGTCTTAAATCTGGAAGAAAAAAACAATGCAGAATCAATATGGGTCAGAATAATGGACACAAATTCAAATGACATAATAATAGGAGCATGCTAAAGACCGCCAAATTCAGACACCAAGCAAAATAATCTGTTATACAAGGACATTAGAAATGCGTGCAGCAAAGGAGAAGCCATATTAAAGGGGGATATCAACTTCCCCCATATAAAATGGGAAAATCCGGTGGGGAGCACAACAGACGAAATTGAAATGGTGGAAATGACAAATGACTGCTTGTAGGCCTGGAGCGGTATTCTTTGTGCCTGGAGCCGTATACTTTACACACGTTTCTAATCAGCCTCCCAATTCAACACAGCCCAGCACACAAAGGAAATCTAGATTACTATTTTTAAGTGCAGTCTGGTTTACCTTAGCAATCAATGATTTAAACTATGAAATTAATTGTAATTCACTTACCTATTTCAATGTTGTTTTTCACCAGCAGCTGGAAATACACGCATCTCTGCAGTTACACTCACAAAATCTAAATAAACATATGACATGGTTTATTTAGATTTCCAGAAAGCTTTTGACAAAGTCCCGCATAAAAGATTAATTCTCAAATTGAATGCAGTAGGGATTCAAGGAAATGCATGCACATGGTTAACCACAGTGGTTAACATGTAGAAAACAGAAAGTACTGATTAGAAGAGAAACCTCAAAATGGAGCAAGGTAACCAGTGGTGTACCACAGAGATCAGTATTAGGTCCTCTGCACTTCCTAGTTTACATTAATAATTTTGGTATAGTAAGCAAACATTAAATTTGCAGACGACACAAAAATAGGAAGACTGGCAAACACCGTTGCAGCAGAAAAGGTCATCCAAAATGATCTAGACAGCATTCAGAACTGGGCAGACACATGGCAAATGACATTTAATAGAGAAAAGTGTAAAGTATTGCACACAGCCAACAAAACTTATCTTTGTATAGCCACAGAGATTCAAAACAAAAGCAACCCCCGTACTGTATGCTGAGTGTCCCTAAGCAGGGTCACAGAGCACCATTGCATCACTGCAGCTAATGCATAGCAAAGGAACAAAAATAAATGAAACTAAAAAGAAATAAGATAGAACAGTAGAAAGCCACAAGAGGGCCCATTGCTTCTCAGAGCAGGTGGAGAATATTTTCATACTGAACGGAGGAAAAGAAAACCTTTCCTCCTACAAGGGGGCCACTTATCCAAAATCAGTCGCTTATTTGTCAGAGTTTCTTTCTTTTTTTCTCTCGTTCTTCTCTACCACCAGCACCTGGCTCCTCACAGCGGGTAATGAGCTCAATAACAGCGGAATGAGGCAGTTAAGCATCATTATATCCCTGCTCGGAAAGGCATGTTGCAGACGACTCACACGCTGTGCCTGGATCTCAGTAATGGGGGAGGCTTTGTCTAGAGCCTTTAGGTCTATGCAGGTGCAGGAGTCTGTGCCGTATGCTTCAAGGTGTAACACTAAGGTCACATGATACATACCATGCTATGCAGGTCACTGGTGTTCGTGGCCTGGGTGTACTGAAAAGGGGTATCATTGCCATTGAGTCTCTCTGACTTGCTTTAATCTTCATTTCTGAATGGTTAACCCTTTAAATACTGAACTGGCTGCATTTGTGGGCACCTGTGAGATTATACGGCAATATATACTGTACATCATTCAGTATTTATGCGGTAAAGCCAACTTTTCAGTAGGAGCCCCTAGAGAAGAAGGTGTGTGTTCAATCTGAGGTAAACAATGCCTGTATCTTATCCTAACCAGAAAAAAAGACGTAAATGCTATAAGCAGTATGCAAGCCAAACCCTTTGGGTAGGTGTTGAATGATATTTTCTGCATAACAGAAGGATTGGCAGTTATCCTGTTCAATGTTCAGTAGGTAATTCATTTAGTTTGGACTGGCCAGAATTTGTATTTCTAAGTTAAACGATGCATCGTTTGTGCTATTAAAGGAGTAGCTCGTCTCTTTGTCAGCTGCTTGGCACAGAGGGCAAGGTCTGGAGATGCCTGCAGATTGTAGCATTGTTGAGACACATCGTCAGGGTGCTGTGGAGAAGCCAGCTCTGCAGCTGCTCCTGGTGTGCCTGCTCTGGAACAAAACAGAGTGGAGCACAGACATAGGAGGAATGGAAACCAGTACAGACAGACACAGGAGGAATCGAAACCAGTACAGACAGACACAGGGGAGATGGAAACCAGTACAGACAGACACAGGGGGAATGGAAACCAGTACAAACAGACACAGGAGGAATGGAAACCAGTACAGACAGACACAGGGCGAGTGCACTGACTAAGGCTGCAGGGAGAAGTTAAGTAGTACAAAGGGGACGCAGCAATGTGACTACGGCCCCTTACGCTGAATGTTTGAATAAGCAGCCGGAGCTTGCTTTTTTTTTTCTATTGTTGCAGAGGAGTAATACGGAGACTGGTGCTGAAGCCACAGAGCCAGCGCTAACCCTGAATCACCGCCTCACTGCACAGCACAGGGCAATGAAGCCCCACCAGCAATTCAAGGACACTCGCACCATGAGCACAGTGTCGTGCTCAGAGGAATTGTGGTTATTGGAGCACACTTGCACCATGAGCACATTGTCGTGCACAGAGGAATTGTGGTTATTGGAGGACACTCGCACCATGAGCACAGTGTCGTGCTCAGAGGAATTGTGGTTATTGGAGCACACTTGCACCATGAGCACATTGTCGTGCACAGAGGAATTGTGGTTATTGGAGGACACTCGCACCATGAGCACAGTGTCGTGCTCAGAGGAATTGTGGTTATTGGAGCACACTCGCACCATGAGCACAGTGTCGTGCTCAGAGGAATTGTGGTTATTGGAGGACACTCGCACCATGAACACAGTGTCATGCTCAGAGGAATTGTGGTTATTGGAGTGTCTTGATTTGTTTGGTTTGTTTTGTTTGGGACTGCACCCTGCCATGTTTTGCTTCCCCTAGACCATTGCTGGTATAGGGACGACCTGCTTTATTTTTGAGAAGTTTATTTTTGTTGTTAAAAATAAACAAGGATAGTTTCAGGAGCGAAAACCTGGTTTGGATGTTGCATTTATTACACACCTTTGCATATCCTGTTCACAGATGAGCATGGAGCATGTGAAGTTCTGAGATTTATAACACTTGAGCAACTTTATTGAACATAGAACTGCACTGTAAAACTACTCCTTTGGGTTCATTATAGAAGCCTTATCTCTGTCAAAGTATATTTAACTCAATTTAAGCACCATTTGAAGAATATTTTGCTGCCTGCTCTGTGGATCCTCAGCCATCAATAGTGATCATTTTCAGATTGATCTGTAGGGTGTCTGAAACCGTCATTCTGATTGCTTCCTGGCCACAGCACAAGCTGCTGAGTAGCATTAAAAATGCAAAAGAAGCAGCTCCAGCCCAGCTGTGCAATTAGTTCCATTGTTGCATTCAGTGTGCCTTCTCAGTGACTCTCCCTGACTATAACTGAGCTTCACAATGATGTATCTGTTACAATCATTTCAATTCGCTTCATCAAGGTGTCTGTAAAACATCATGGAGGGATCCCCAGCAGACAGCCAGTGGCACATATGCTAATCAATACTGTTAATGTAGCAACGAATTAGGAGTTTAGATGTCACAGGAGGGTTAACACAGCTGATCTAAAGCGAGAAGCCGGCCGCCTCAGCCTTGGGTCCCAGGATTAGTGGGGCTGCTCTATCTGGGGGCTAATTAAAGCAAATTGGAAAGGGGGGGCCATGCATGTGGGACCCTTGCTCACCGCTGTCAAGGTCTGATGGTGTCTACATAGGCACATCTGCTCCACGCTTCCCCGTGTAAAAAGTGATAAATAGCAGAGGCCCCCTTCTCAATAACAAGGCTCACCCAATTGATCAGTAGAGAGCACAGCCTGTGTGTTGGTGGATCATCTGCAGGAAATTGAGTCCCTGCTACACCAGCACCTGGGTGCTGCAACAGAGGGGAGGGGGAGGCTGACCCTATAGGGGAAATCTGCCTGACATAGACTGGACTTGTGTGCAATTAACAAGAGAGATGGAGATATAAAACGCCAAGCTAGTCTGCCACATGTGTCGCCGCTGTTTATTATTCTGTGATTAGCCCTTTGGAAACTCTTTGAGTGGAACCTCGTTTTTTTCAGAATCCCCGTGTTGCACAGAAAACAACCAACAGGAAAGTACAGGTCTTTAACTCTTTGTCGTATCCTATAAACGGGCAAAACGATCCTAAAGCCAGAGAATAGGAACCCTGGTTTTGGATTGTGTAGGTCAGAGTTGGTTGCCTTTGTTCCATTTAACATTTGAATGAATTCTATTGGAGAGTGGGTTTCGTTTACAATGTAAGCTCAAGCAAGGGTAAGCCAACAGCCTCCACCTTATCCAGGGACCTATGGCCTTTGCACTCCCTGATGTTCTCCTTCATCATTTTGTAATTCATAATCCTTACATTTAAACTCATCAACAAGTATAGTACAAAAAAATACACTTGTAATTGTATTGCCTGTTATCATAAAGCTCAGAGCAATATGAAACTCAATGATGATTTTTTGGGGCACAAACATGGATGGAGAGCTGTGATTGCTCACTATCCTCTCTGTGATGCAACATTTCAGATTTCATTCAGGGGCTTATTTATTTTATTCATTGCATTTATACAGCGCTTTTTATACAAAAGTATCGCAAAGCACTGTACAGTACATAGCAGATAAAAAGAACAAACCACAATACATGTGTATAGCATGTCACACATACAACTGCCAGACCATTTAAATAACAGATTTAAATAACAGTATACACATAATAATACAAAAGCAGCAATTTTAAAGTTACATTAAAACCCACTGTGACAGAGATCGAATGAATCTTGGTGTTAGATCTCCCTCCCGACCTGCAAGGGCGCTGTGTAAAGGGAACAAAGTACCCGGGACTGGATGGCCCGACAGTTCATTCCCAGGGTTAGGCGGAAGTCGGCCATTTAGAAAGGGGACGGAGCTACGGTACACAAAACCAATGACCCGGACGGGAAACAGCGTGGCATCCGCGGATTGGAGGAGCAGGTGCACTCGTTAACCAAGGGGTCATGAGTGACGGTATTTAAGAGGACGTAGTGATGTGACCTGTTCCTTTGTGAATGGTTAAAACTGGTAACTAAAAGGAGAACTGTGCTGTGATAATCGCGAGTGTTTGTTTTGTTTTGTTTTGTCGTTGTTAAATACTGTTTGTAATTATTTGGACGGCTAACGCGATCCGGAGCTGTCGCCAAGGGCCAGCACTAAACCCGGATCAACAACACTGCACTTTTGTTGTCACTAAAGAACTGTATCCACCACGAGCACTAGAGCACGCACTGTGGACTGGTGTTTGTGTTTGTGTTTGTGTTACGTGTGGGTGAATTAAAACAGGACTGTTATTATTTCGGGGCAAGCCTGCAGATTACAAATAAGCAATACACGACGCTCTATTGCTTCATTACCATTGTTATTATTTACTGTTGTTTTGCCATCAGGCCATTGGATTTAAAAACCATTAAACAACATTGCACCTGGATTATAGCTGTCTGTCTGTTTATTAATAACTGCTGCATTACCTTCACCTGCACACAGTTAACCACTTTGCCACACCCACTAAGAAAACCATTTTATGAAACTGCGTTTTTAGTCTTGACTTGAAAACTATAACGGTCCCAGCTTCCCTGACAAACAAAGGCAGAGCATTCCATAATTTAGGAGCTCTACAAGAAAAAGCCCTACCTCCCGTGTTGCTTTTGTTGACCCTAGGAATAACCAGCAGCCCTGCATCCTGTGATCTCAGAGTGCGGTTTGAAAGATACAGGGTCAGTAACTCCTGAAAATAACTAGGTGCTAATCCATTCAGGGCCTTGTAAGTTAACAGCAACATCTTAAAATCAATTCTATATTGCACAGGGAGCCAGTGTAAAGAGGCCAAAACAGGGGTAATATGCTCACTTTTCCATGTTTTAGTCAGAATTCTAGCAGCGGTATTCTGAACGGTATTGTGAACAGTATTCTGAACGGTATTCTGAACAAGCTGCAAGCGGGCAAAGGCATGCATTAGTTAATTTCTCGGCATCAGATACAGAAATAATTGGTCTATATTTCTCAAATGGTAAAAAGATACTTTAGTAACTTCACTAATATGAGTCTCAAATGAGAGATCAGGAAGGATCAAAGATGACCCCCAAATTTAATTTCTAGTTTATAAGAAGCTGATAAACCATAGGGAGTAAAACTGTGACAATCCTGGCCATTGCACTAACTGCAGTAACATCAGTAATGCCCAGTCCATGTGCCCTTTGCACTAACTGCAGTAACATCAGTAATGCCCAGTCCATGTGCCCTTTGCACTAACTGCAGTAACATCAGTAATGCCCAGTCCATGTGCCCTTTGCAGTAACTGCAGTAACATCAGTAATGCCCAGTCCATGTGCCCTTTGCAGTAACTGCAGTAACATCAGTAATGCCCAGTCCATGTGCCCTTTGCAGTAACTGCAGTAACATCAGTAATGCCCAGTCCATAGTCCTCATGTGCCCTTTGCAGTAACTACAGTAACATCAGTAATGCCCAGTCCATGTGCCCTTTGCACTAACTGCAGTAACATCAGTAATGCCCAGTCCATGTGCCCTTTACACTAACTGCAGTAACATCAGTAATGCCCAGTCCATAGTCCTCATGTGCCCTTTGCACTAACTGCAGTAACATCAGTAATGCCCAGTCCATGTGCCCTTTACACTAACTGCAGTAACATCAGTAATGCCCAGTCCATGTGCCCTTTGCAATAACTGCAGTAACATCAGTAATGCCCAGTCCATAGCCGTCATGTGCCCTTTGCAGTAACTACAGTAACATCAGTAATGCCCAGTCCATGTGCCCTTTGCAGTAACTGCAGTAACATCAGTAATGCCCAGTCCATGTGCCCTTTGCAGTAACTGCAGTAACATCAGTAATGCCCAGTCCATTTGCCCTTTACACTAACTGCAGTAACATCAGTAATGCCCAGTCCATAGTCCTCATGTGCCCTTTGCACTAACTGCAGTAACATCAGTAATGCCCAGTCCATGTGCCCTTTACACTAACTGCAGTAACATCAGTAATGCCCAGTCCATGTGCCCTTTGCACTAACTGCAGTAACATCAGTAATGCCCAGTCCATGTGCCCTTTGCAGTAACTGCAGTAACATCAGTAATGCCCAGTCCATGTGCCCTTTGCAGTAACTGCAGTAACATCAGTAATGCCCAGTCCATGTGCCCTTTGCAGTAACTGCAGTAACATCAGTAATGCCCAGTCCATAGTCCTCATGTGCCCTTTGCAGTAACTACAGTAACATCAGTAATGCCCAGTCCATGTGCCCTTTGCACTAACTGCAGTAACATCAGTAATGCCCAGTCCATGTGCCCTTTACACTAACTGCAGTAACATCAGTAATGCCCAGTCCATGTGCCCTTTGCAGTAACTGCAGTAACATCAGTAATGCCCAGTCCATAGCCGTCATGTGCCCTTTGCAGTAACTACAGTAACATCAGTAATGCCCAGTCCATGTGCCCTTTGCAGTAACTGCAGTAACATCAGTAATGCCCAGTCCATGTGCCCTTTGCAGTAACTGCAGTAACATCAGTAACGCCCAGTCCATGTGCCCTTTACACTAACTGCAGTAACATCAGTAATGCCCAGTCCATAGTCCTCATGTGCCCTTTGCACTAACTGCAGTAACATCAGTAATGCCCAGTCCATGTGCCCTTTACACTAACTGCAGTAACATCAGTAATGCCCAGTCCATGTGCCCTTTGCAGTAACTGCAGTAACATCAGTAATGCCCAGTCCATGTGCCCTTTGCAGTAACTGCAGTAACATCAGTAATGCCAGTCCAGTCCCATGTGCCCTTTGCAGTAACTGCAGTAACATCAGTAATGCCCAGTCCATGTGCCCTTTGCAGTAACTGCAGTAACATCAGTAACGCCCAGTCCATGTGCCCTTTACACTAACTGCAGTAACATCAGTAATGCCCAGTCCATAGTCCTCATGTGCCCTTTGCACTAACTGCAGTAACATCAGTAATGCCCAGTCCATGTGCCCTTTACACTAACTGCAGTAACATCAGTAATGCCCAGTCCATGTGCCCTTTGCAGTAACTGCAGTAACATCAGTAATGCCCAGTCCATGTGCCCTTTGCAGTAACTGCAGTAACATCAGTAATGCCCAGTCCATAGCCGTCATGTGCCCTTTGCAGTAACTACAGTAACATCAGTAATGCCCAGTCCATGTGCCCTTTGCACTAACTGCAGTAACATTAGTAATGCCCAGTTCATGTGCCCTTTGCACCAACTGCAGTAACATCAGTAATGCCCAGTCCATGTGCCCTTTGCAGTAACTGCAGTAACATCAGTAATGCCCAGTCCATAGCCCTCATGTGCCCTTTGCAGTAACTGCAGTAACATCAGTAATGCCCAGTCCATAGCCCTCATGTGCCCTTTGCAGTGAAGCTCAAGAGTCCAGCTGACTCAGTTAAAAATGTTCAGGGCACAAAGAAAAGAAAAAGAAAAGAAAAAAACATAATTGTGTGGCAGTTTTGATAATGTCTCTTTAAAGGAAGGAGTGTTCAAAATAAATTGGGACATACAGTAGACTTGGGTAATTAATCAAACACTGTCATGTTACTGCAGATATTTACATTTTCATACATATATCTATAACGCTGCATGTTTTCTGTTTCAAAGGCTGAGTCACCTGCACCATCTGGAAAAGGAGGGGTAGCTGAGAACACAAGCCTGTGAACGTCACTTAAAATCTCAGTGTCCCGCTCTACAGACCCCTTTAATAGACAGGAGACGTGGCCATGCTTCTTTTACTTCATGACATAAGCATATAGGGCTGATGTATTTAAATGTACTTCTCCACTTTCATGTCGTCTGGTCATGTGGAAGTCATTGTTTTTTCTTTTTAAATTTAGTAGTCAGCAATTATTTT
>CM060250.1:103332451-103462451 GCA_030684275.1 Acipenser oxyrinchus oxyrinchus | reverse complement strand
TCAGATGAAAAGAAAGAACATTAAAGCAGCCAGTTGTCTTTATTTTGTTGATGTAACAGTATTAAACTCCACAAGTGCTATGTAAAAAAGAAAAAAGGGAAAAATTAATGCTCGCCATAAATGTTGGTGCCGTTTGCATATTTTTGCCAAATTGTGTTTGTGTATTTTTTTTATTTTTTTCAGTGCGTGCCTACATTTTTTAATCTGGGTGCACATGTGTGCCTAAGAAAAAAAGTTAGCGTAGAGTCCTGCTCCAGTCATTTTGATGGGACATAATGGCAATAAAGCTTTCGAACATACTTTTGATGGTACAATACTGAACATGCAAGAAAGATTAACCACAAAGAAAGCAAACAAATGACAGCTTTCCCACATAAGCTGGGTCCCCATGATGCAAAACAAACAAAGAGCGTTGGTACTTAATGTTATATTAGTGTGCACATTCAGGTTGAACCGAATGGGAACTTGCTACCACGCGTCATGCGTGTTTAAGACACTGTAGCTGAGAGCTCAGGGATAAGACACCTGCAGTCTGACCTCAGATTGACAGTCAAGGAAGACAGACAGAGGGAACCCACAGTGGGGAGATCATGCACTTTATTGAAAGGGCTAGTCCTACAGTAAGATTTAACATCCTTTTAAAATCACATAGCATGATTTTGAAGTAGTACAACTAAACTAATCTCCTTCAGTATTGGTCCAATCTTCCAGCAGTCAATCACACTGCCCCTATCAGTTAAGAATACAGAGTCATGTGTCCTAAATTTTAGCAACACAATGTAAACAAACCCACCTCATCCCCTCTCATCTGAGTAGTTATTAAGGGTGTCGTTGTTAAAATATTGAGTTTTGATGATTTTTTTCTGTATGATTGTTGAGCCTGTTTTGAAAAGTATAGCTCATTTTCAGAGTTGCAGAACTTCTCATTTCTCTTGCTCTTCCTCACTCTGGTAATGCTGTCTTCGTGGCTCCCAGCACCCTCCCTTCACCCCTCGGTGATGTCACTCTAAATTTAACAGTTTAATCTGGCACATGTGAACCAGACTGCAATGGTCATGCTGTTCCATTAACAAAGGGAAAATAATATGATGAGAGCTGCAGAAACTCAAGCTCACCAAAGAAACAATGACAGGTACAGATTTCAAGGAATCAAGCACTTCCGTACACCACAAGAGAAAACACATTCTGTTTCCAATCAAGCCAGATTACTAGTGCGGGTCTGTTTGGTCTGGGGTTCAAAAGAAATCAGGTGTGGGTGGGGCTTTACTGAAAATTTACCTGTCACGAAATTTGTATATTGGTCACTCTTTGTAGAATGATTTTTTAGTTGTACATGTTTTACAGCAGCACATTCATTCTGAAGATCCTAGTTCACTTTTATAATTGTCGCTTCCATCAAAACACCAGTTCTACATCTTGCAAACAAGCATGAGCCCTGGACTTGCTAAGCACTAAGACTGTCATGCCCTCTTTCAAGTTTAAAGGACTTCCGGTACAGTATTAAGCCCAACCAACTTACTCTGAGCTTTATTGAGTTATATATTTAAAAGTATGTTTTGTTGAATTAAATAATAAGAATTGGATATTCATAAAATCGTTCAATTTTAACAATATCGTAGAACATGTTTCATCATACATACTAAACCTGTTGTAATCCACCAGAGCTGAGTTTAAAACATTACTAAATTATGATTACTGCTTTGTGAATAGGGCCTTTTTCTTTCAATGCTGCCTCCCATCCTAGTATGAATCAGCAATGGCAATGTGAAGGTAGTGTTTGCATGTTTTACTGCTTCATAAAAAAATAACAAATAAATGGTAGGAATGGTAATGAAATGGCTGTGCAATACATAGTGATGCATCAGGAGGTGACTGAGTACACCATTAACTGCATTCAGACTTCAGACTCTTCAAAGTGCCTGCAGGGATCTGTTTAATGCTGCTCTGCTGCTGTGCTGCTGCAACACACTGTATTATTCTCCCACTTCTGGAGTCTCACCACAATTTACTTTACTACTGGATAGAGCTTTACTTTGACAGCTACAGATGCAAGTGCATTGCAGTCTTTGTCTTTACATCTCAAACCATGGCTGGAGACCCAAATACCAGCCCTTTCAAGAGTGGAGTCAAAAATACAAATAAATAGGCAGGCAGGCAGCACCTTGTGGTTTACTGTCAGAGATATGAAAAGGGATTCATAAAATGACTACTTGCTGCATGTCTTTAAATTCCACAGCAATTTGTGACCACAACTGGGATGCTTGTGGCACATTACAATATCTTCGTGAACTTAGAACATTACAATATCTTTGTGAACCTAGCACATTACAATATCTTTGTGAATCTAGAACATTACAATATCTTCATGAACCTAGCACATGACAATATATTTGTGAATCTAGAACACTACAATATCTTCGTGAACCTAGAACATTACAATATCTTTGTGAACCCAGAACATTACAATATCTTCGTGAACCTAGAACATTACAATATCTTTGTGAAACTAGACCATTACAATATCTTTGTGAACCCAGAACATTACAATATCTTCGTGAACCTAGAACATTACAATATCTTTGTGAACCTAGCACATTACAATATCTTTGTGAACCTAGCACATTACAATATCTTCGTGAACCTAGAACATTACAATGTCTTGGTGAACCTAGCACATTTCATGTCAGCTGTTGTGATCAATTCAGCTTGTTTCTGAAGACCTTTGGAACTGTAGTGTAATAAACTTCACTCTTCTTGGCAGGCATCAGTGTGGTAATCTTTCACATAGCAGCTCTCCTGTAAATAAATGGATCCCTGGCATGGCATGTCAGGTGTGGAAGACGTGTAAACAGGGCTGATATTTCTGTAGTAATATTTCCTGAACCCATCTCCCAGCCTCACAGGGGCTCCTAGGTCCACTAATCTAGATCTTGGTTTGATCGAGACCATTACATAAAGACTGAAAGCCATTCTGATCTGATGGCTATGTTGGAACCATGTTGACTAAGTAATCCCTATAAAGCATTGTGCTGGGAACAGTGCTGTTGTAACAGGCAGTGCAGTGGGATACACAGTTGCTGCATGCTCTAAACCACTTGTGAGTCAAGTGAGACAAGCCTGGCTCTTTTGTGCACTTGTTAAGATGCTCACTTGCTGTCTGCATGGTCACTGACTCACACCAAGCCTATGTCTGTTACATTGAAACAAAAGGTGCCAGAAGCCACTGTCATTTCTATATGTTGGCCTTAATACATGTTTCATATATCCATGGTGTGCCTGTTAAGTGTGATGAATTAACCCAGAATCATTCACCCAATACCACTGAGATTGAGTTTAATATTAATACTTTATTAAACCTAGAGAACAGCAAGCAATACGAAAAAGCATAGTTACCCGTTCCGGGGACCAGTGTAGCAGTCCTCTTTTCTTCCACTGATCTAACAGAGAGCTCTAAATAAGCCTGTTTTATACCTAACTTGCTTACGTCAGTCTTCACCCATCCTCTCCTCATTACCACTGCTCTGGTGACATCATTCCTCAATACATACCTCTTTGTTCATTATAGCTGCTCTGCAGGTACCGCTTGATCTGGCACCGACCTGTACTGTATCTTTCCTGGTCACTTCGAAGATAAACACACTCACAACCCATGCACTCAACACACATTCTACTGATAAGACATATTGCTACAAAAGATTACAAGACACAGGCATTGGTACACCGGCAACCTCCATATTTCATACCACAGTAAGGAATGTGCTGTATTTCCTTCTCACTAACTTTCCACATCCTTGCTTTTATATTTGAGTTAAAGAAAACACACAGACAAATTACGCTAGCATAGCAACACAGAAAATAGCTAACAGCATTTCATTTTGTAACATGCCCAACAAACGATTTGCAGAGCAGTAACACCACAAGTCCATTTTAAAAACATTATGTAGGTTAGTTTATTAGTATACCGACATTCATAGGTGGTTTGTCTCTATCTGGTTTTATATTTGATAACATTCATCGTGCTCTTTGCCTCTATCTGGGTTTATATTTGATAACATTCATGGTGCTGTTCATCTCTATCTGGGTTTATGTTTCATAACATCCATAGATCGTTCATCTCTATCTGGGTTTATATTTCATAACATTCATAGGTCATTCGTCTATCTGGGTTTATATTTCATAACATTCATAGGTCATTCGTCTATCTGGGTTTATATTTCATAACATTCATAGATCGTTCATCTCAATCTGGGTTTATATTTCATAACATCCATAGGTCGTTCATCTCTATCTGGGTTTATATTTCATAACATTCATAGGTCGTTCGTCTCTATCTGGGTTTATATTTCATAACATTCATGGTGCTGTTCATCTCTATCTGGGTTTATATTTCATAACTTCACAGTCTTTCACCAGGGCCCAGTAAATCCTAGCGCCGCCACCTCTTGTTTGGTAGTCTTTGCCTTCATCAGTTTCACACAGTTATGATTACTAGATTTTTACACCCCGTGAGAAAATTGACTTTTCCTGCATTTTTTAAACACAAGCCTGTGAAGGTGAGAGTATATCTGTACACTTTTTTAAGTACTTGCTCACAGGACTACTGAGACACAGACATCAACTAGTCCTCATCAGTTTGAATTCACCGGGTGAGCTAGTTTCTAACCTTGCTTCATTGGAACAATGTTACAGGCTGTCGTCTGCCTGCCTACACCGGTGATGCAGTGTGTAGCTGCTGGAAAACAAAACTTTAATTTAGGATTCAGGAGATGTGAAATATGCTGGCTACTATCTTCAGTAGCAACAATTCCAGACGTTTCACAGATTTCTTTTTTTAATCTAATACACACCTCCTTGTGGTTATTTTATATGGTATTGGGTAAAATGCACTTTCAAAATCATATAACAAGTTATTAATGTAAAAGTCCAATGTGAGAATGAAATGCTAATGAACCTTTTTTAATTTCAAATCTGACAAGACATTTCAGTGTTGTAGCACATCTTAGGCTATTATTATGCAAATGAAGGCAGCTTCTAGTCTCTTCTCTTTTTTAGCTGAAGTCAGCACTTCTGGGGGAACCTTCAGAATTCTACTAGAAGTGGCTCCTGCTTTTACATCGTTTTCAATAAACACATCAGGTCGCCTCAGTTGAAGACACACACTAGAGCTTTGTTAACTTTACAGACACACACCGTTTCTTTCACTTGATTAGATTAATTGATTTAAATGAAACGAAATGTACCGCTACTAGGCTTAGAAGCCACGGCCATCTAGACTTCAACATCTCCAAATTAGCACTTTGATTAGGCTGCATTTCAGCCAGCAGACCTTTTTAAGAGTTCCCTAGGAAATGAAGGCTTTAATTTGTGTCCTGGGGGAGACATAAATACATCAACTTTATATACAGTGTTACAGTTGTATTTAGCTACTGAACATTGTGCTGTAATTTACAAAAGGTGTTAAATGCACTGTGGCAAATTACATGCCAATTACAGTTTTAGGTTGACAGTAGACAGCAGTCTGGTGCAGAATTAATATGGGCACATCGAAGACGTGGACGAGTGAGGCAGAAAGCCTCATTACTTACCTCATTAATTAGAGGAAGGGGTAAAATGTACATTCCATGTTTTTTTTTTATCATCGATGCACTGCACTTGTCATTTTATTTAAGTTTTCAGACTTGTGAAACTCGTCACTCCAACATTTAGTGACTTGCCTTGTCCGCTTTGCAATGCTCTGTACTTTTAAGCTATTCAGGTCTGAGAAGCGATGGGGTTTTTCTTGTTACTGTAACCCTAATTATGAATCATGTTCATAAAGGTGTTGTTTCACTTACTGTAGCACTATATTATAATAATTTCCAAGGTGTTTAGGTCATTAGCAGAATATTGTTTTAGTGTCTACACTGATAAGCTATTTTAAAATACAACTACTCTATACAGTAGGTATTTATTATGATGTCATATTTAAAATAAAAAAAAGTTTAATAACTAGAACATATGCATATAACAAAAGCATAGTAACTGTCACTTGATTTAAAACAAGGCGCGATTATGCTGAGTTTATAATCTCTGTTAATCTCTGTTAATTACGGACATATGCCTCCTAAAGGAATCACTGAAGAAAAGGACCTTCTGGTACCCAGCTCCCCTCATTTGCATACCAAGAACACCATTGGCTTACTGTGTGTGATGCAGAAGCGTGACCTACAACTTTTGGTCGCATCCAGTCCATCCCTTAGTTTAGCGGTTAATGTCGGTAGTGTATTGGGAAAAAAGAGAGAGGGAGGGAGGAGAATGTAAAAGTAAATCAAACTGAAAATTGAGGCACAGGCTACCCTTATGCCCTAGATTTAGATTTGTTCAAAAGAAGTTGATTAGTCACATGTTTCATTGGCCATATTGGATTTGTCAAAAATATTCTAATGTCTTCTTCTCTGAAAACGTTATGCCGATTGAAGAGAAACTTTGCATACATAGCTTTGGCAAGGTGGTCTATCAAGTTTGTTCAAGGCAAGTCACTACATAAAAATCTTGAACTTGACCTTTGACCTCACATTAAGGTCAATCTTTTAACTCCTTACAGATAGGGTCATGGTTACTATGGAACACATATAGGAGCCCATATATGTTCAATCAAAAAATGCCCTTGCTCGTGACCTCTGACCTCTGCTGAAGGTCAAATGGAAAACAGGCTTATAACTGCTTACAGAGTGCAAATGGGGTCATGGTGACTAAGGAGCATATATAGGAAACCATATAGGCTCTATCCAACTCCATTACTGGCCATATTGGATTTCTCAAAATATTGAAACATTTTCTCTGAAACCGTTTTGCCAATTGAAGTGAAACTTTGCAGACTTAACCTCAGGGAGGTGAAGTTTGTTAAAGAAAAGGGTTTGTAACCAGGAGGTCCCCGGTTCAAATCCCACCTCAGCCACTGACTCATTGTGTGACCCTGAGCAAGTCACTTAACCTCCTTGTGCTCCGTCTTTTGGGTGAGACGTAATTGTAAGTGACTCTGCAGCTGATGCATAGTTCACACACCCTAGTCTCTGTAAGTCGCCTTGGATAAAGGCGTCTGCTAAATAAACAAATAATAATAAAAAAATAATAATAATTAAAAGTAAAGTCTCTGCATCAAAAAACATGGAGGCCACGAGCAAATAAAATTTCAGCATATATTGTACTATTAATCTATGGTAGAATATAGTACAAAGATGAGTAACCAATAACACCCCGACACATACACAAGCAGACACTTCGTTGGATGAGTGGGTGATAATTACACTATGCATTCTCCTAGATTTTCGTCAACCCAGTACTTTTTATTAAATTTGTATATATGAAAAGCTATGCAATATGGCTTTTTTCTTTCAATATTTTTTTTTTCTCATAATGTACATTTATTTTACAACAACATGTATTTTTTTTTGTATCGCAAAAAGGAAGACAGGGGAGACGAGGAACAGCTTCAATAAATCATTCTAGCCCAATGTTGTTCCCGAGAGATTTTTTGATGGATTAAATTAAGCACTTCCATTTCCATCTACCACCTGATCGCAGCTTTATAAATCCGACAACGGATCAACAGACTTCAGAAATTCAGAACCTACAATCAGAGAGGCTGCGGGGGAGGCTGGGAGCTGTCCAGCTATTTTTTGTTCTAGTGGGATTTTTTTTTTCTTTGTGTGTTAAAAAATCAAGTCATCTGTAAGCTTCCGCATTACAACAGATTGAGGGTAAAACGTACCAAAAGCGGAACATGAATAGATTTAATGTACAGTAGTTGTAATGTGTTGCAGAAGCAACACGAGGAATCAAACGAGAGCACCTTCAATGCTGGAAGCTGTGCGGTGCTGAATTACATCGATTGAGCGTCACGAATAAAGGAGCTATCCAGTGCTGAAGTTGCATTTCTTTACAGCAGAAAGCGGTGTTGCAGCACAGCAGCCCCGTCACAGCAGTACTAGAGAGCTGGTTTATGTATCCCGATCTGACACTGGAATGTCATCGCAGCACGGCCGCAGAGCTGTAAAATAGTCTGCATCAACGCTGCCAGAACAGAGAGACATTCAGTGCTGAACGAGCATTTTTTTTTTGTGAAGCACAAAAAAAAAATGCCAAGGTCTTTCCTGGTTAAAAAGGTCAAGCTCGATGATTTTTCATCTCCTGATCTCGAACGCTCATATGGTAAATCGAGGACAGATCTCAGCGTAAGACTACACGAAAAAGGTAACATTATTTATATGTTTTAATATATATCTTTTTTATCATCCAAGAGATTCCTTTTTTCTTGCAATACCTGTTAAACTTACGGAAGGTAGCTACAAGTGCGCTTTATTTGTGCCTGGTGATTATAATTACGATGAGTATTGTTCTCTTGAATTGCTATTGGGTTTTGGGAGCGTACGTACATTTAAAGTATTTTTGGAAACTGCAGTACAAAACAAGCTTTGCTGACCCGGGTCATGCTTTGTACAACAGAGCCTGATTGTGTTGTTGTCTCAGCACATTTAATGACACAGGATAACTGTAAGGTAAATTCGGAGAGAAAAAAAATAACTCAATTATTACAAATAAAATAGATTATATGCATCGCTGTGTTTGCTCCATAACAGTCTATCGCTTTAAATGTGTTATTAATGACAACAGTTTTCTTTAAAGTAACAAACAGGGTTTGTTTGGTTTATATTTACACAAAACGTTTTTGCTTTCTTTCCTTTATCAAACTGTTTAAATGTATTACTTTTTATTTGCTAGTGTATATGTCTGACATTTACAGCGTTGCACATTTAAGTAGTGAAGACCTGAGTACTGTACTGTCAAGTTTTCAAATAAGTACTAAAACTGGTCTAAATGATAAATGTAAAATAAGCTCAGATTCATACAGTTCTGTATAAACCATTAGTTCTGCTCTATATGATACCCATATTTAAACATTTGTTCATATGTATGTTCACGTGAAATAGCTTTGACAAAATGATTAGAATGGCTCCCAGTACTAAAAGGTCTGTTTTGATTGCATTGACCTCATTGTGTGAATCCTCTGGTTCAATTCCATGTGCCTATTCATGAGGCATGTTTTATATCCCATGCCTTTTGTCCTTAAATGGGTTACAATGTCAATTGAAATGTGGTGCTACTGATTTATGGGAGGGATGTAGAAAAAAAAAAAATCTCTGTAAGAATTCAATAGATTTAAATGTTGATGGAGCAATCCCATGTTTTATTGTAAAAAGCAGACTACAGCAGGCAAATAATGTGGGAAACTTGCAGAAATAGCTTGTTGCATCTACAAACCTTCGAGTTCTCACACTAATCCCAATGTGCATATAAATAATTGAATAAAGATCTTGTTATTTTCAATTCTAGGATACATTAGCGACTACATCACCCCATCTGTCTACGATGGAGAGAATGACAGTGCCATTAAAGTGCCATCTCCTGAGCCCATCTACAGCAGTGTGCACGGAGATTACAGAGCCCCGGATTCAGACCAGCCAGACAGCCCCCAGTCGGAGATCACATCTGGTTACATCAATGGAGACAATGCCGTGAGTGAAGGTTACACAGTAGATGCCTTCTTCATCACTGATGGAAGGTCGAGGAGGAAAGTCATCAGCAGCCCCAGGACCATCCAGCGCCATACTTGCAATGAGTGTGGAAAGACCTACGCCACGTCTTCCAACTTGAGCCGGCACAAGCAAACCCACCGCAGCATGGACAGCAAGATGGCCAAGAAGTGCCACACCTGCGGGAAGGTCTATGTGTCCATGCCAGCCATGGCCATGCACTTGCTGACCCATGACCTCAAGCACAAGTGTGACATCTGTGGCAAAGCCTTCAGCAGACCATGGCTGCTGCAGGGTCACATGAGGTCGCACACGGGCGAGAAGCCATTCGGATGTGCCCACTGCGGGAAGGCATTCGCTGACCGCTCCAACCTCCGCGCCCACATGCAGACTCACTCTGCTTTCAAGCACTACAAATGCAAGAGATGCAACAAGACCTTTGCCCTCAAGTCCTACCTAAACAAGCACTATGAGTCCGCCTGTTTTAAGGGCGCGTTCTCGCCTTTGAGTCCACTCGAAGATTGACTTCCATATTTAAGAACCTCTTCTTCTTCTTTTTCTTCTTCTTCTTCTTTGACCTGATAATAGCACATTTCTTCTCTATTTCTTCTTCTTTGTCTTCTTTGACCTGATAATAGCACATTTCTCTATTTCTTCTACAATAATGAAATGAAGAGGGAATAAAAAACCTCCTTGGATTTCTACGCATGTACTTTAGAAAGACAGAAAAACTTTAGAACCTAAAATATCATGTCATTTTGCTGAAACTCAGTGAAGACATTAAAATGTCTCTTTTATTTGTCAAAAAGGTCAAACCTTTTATGATTGGATGATATTGTACTGCTGCCAGTGGCCACAAAGGGGTTAACCGTCGAGGTAAAACATTATTATTTATTCATTTATTTATTTAAGTATTTACAGCTGTTTTTTTAATGTATTTAAAGTATGTATTACTGAATTCTGTAAACTTTTAATTTGCACTTCAACTTTATTTTGCTAACCCTTCTTCATTAATATGCCAAAGCATTTGCCACTTTCTGAATATTTTTTTAAACTTTATGTTAATTCCTTTTTGGCATTATTGCATGCACAAAAGTATTACATCTATGCCAATTATACAAAGCTTTTGATTTTGCCAAAATCTAGATAGTATCTGAGGGCAATATTTCGTATAGGAACCTCATAATGAACTATAGAGCAATAATGCTGTAATGCATGGTACTTTATAAATACAAAAATAGTATAACAGTTTAAATAAATCAGGTATGGTTTAATCCAGTATTCGTGTTAGTCATACAGAGAACCAATATCAGGGAAAATGCCAATGTAGTAAAATAGGATACATGATTAAAAACCCTTCCTTTCATCTATGGTATGCACTGCCTGCCTGTAATCTAATGTAGTTTTAGGACGTAGGCTTGTGGTGCTGATTCGTCAGCTCCAAGCAGTTGAGATAATTTCTGCAAACCTGCGGAACGTCCACCCAGGCAAAAAGGTTGGCACCTCCTATCATTTTACCCAATAAGGAGAGGTAGGGCTAGAATACCACGTCCATGCAAGACCGATCCGAGACTATTTGCACTGTATTCAGACATAAACAGCACAAGTTGCCCAAGAGCAAAAGATGCCTTGTTTTTAGCCACGTGGAGGTCCCACAGTTTTGTCTTTTAAATAACTTAATTTTAGATTTCCAACTTTTAAAAACAGTAGCACAACAATCTTATAGATTCAGGTAGAAGGAACTTGTACTAGCTAGACCTCTGTTTTTGTACTTAGAAAAAAAGGAACAACTGTTATTGCAAGAAGCCGTGTAAATAATACTTTGGAACTTAACAAGATTTTTACAACTGTAAAGAATCTAATCACGTTATATCTGGAGATTCTTTCTTGGGACTTTTTGAGCCAGTATTTGAATGATCTAAGCACAATGACACCAGGCATTTTGTCGCACTTCCTAATAAAGAATTACAAAAAAACGTTACCTGTGTTTTATTCATTCTTTGCAAAAGTCTTTTAGCCAACTGTAGAGTTTAAGATTTATCTAGTTAAATGTCAAGAAATAAAATAGTAATCATTTAAAAAGAAAACATTACAGTTCATAGATGCAATGGCAATAACGTTCTTGTTAGAAAAAATGTATTACAGTTTTATTAAAATACAACACAACCCAAGTTCTTCCCTTCGAGTTACCAGTACTATCGTGTGTTCGGTGCACCTGCTCTTGTCTGAAGCACGTGTGACTCCATGTGTGTACTGTGCTGTCATTGTAGTTTGGAATGCGAAAAGGGGTGAAGCGGGGGTCATGGCATGGATTAGTTGGGCTATTTGGAAGTTGCTGCACGGGATCTGCATTCTGGTCACGTGCAGGGGAGAGTGTTCTCCCAACGAGTCACCTTTCTCATGCCTTCAAATTCTACCAGCGTCCTTGTGACCCATTCAGCTCTGATTAAAGACATATCCATAACAAAGAACACCTCCAGACCCCCATCTCTGTCAACACAGAGCTCAATGCTATTATAATGGTACGCACTGGGAACTGCCAAGGAATCATTATTATTATTATTATTATTATTATTATTATTATTATTATTATTATTATTAGTAGTAGTAGTAGTAGTAGTAGTAGTAGTCGTAGTAGTAGTCGTATCTGTCTGGCTATAAAATACAGAAATAAAAAGTGCCGAAGCTGTTGCTATGGTGCATGCTTATCCATCGGGGAAGATTGATTCATGACTGTAAGAGCAGCCTCTTGCTGATGTTTTGTGAGAGGACCATTGGCGATGTAGTGTTTCACGATTCAGGGTTTGCTACTGCAATGCACAGGGGCTGGCATTCCTTGACCTGCATCTCTGGAGAGTTACCCTGCTGTTTTGATCAAAGTGGAAAAGACGTTTTCTGAATACATCATCTCCTCCGTATCGGCTGTGCTATGAACAATTTGACAAGTCTGCAGTGGAGATGCAATCATTTAAACTACATGATATCACCTTATCTTAATAGTCATGTGTTTTGCTACAAATGTGCATGTCTGCTTCTGCTACTGCTGTCTGCAGAAGGACCCAGTAGAATACATACAACTAAATTACTTGAAGTGGTGGGTCAATGAAAAGCATAGTGTTTTGGAGAAGTCTCTGTCCCGGAACTGTACTAGCTAACACATACTGCAGTGGTAATCCATTGCACTCAATAGCATTAAAAACTGACTGGCACCAGTGCATCCTGTCTACTTTAGCAATGCGCCTCTACAGCCTGCCTGAGGCTTTTGCAGAACTAAAACACAAAAATGAACCCCCAAATGAAGACCTAAAATCATTATTAACCAATGACTGGGTTATTGACAGCACTCATAGTTGCTTTTTGCATAAATAATAAATGGCATTTCATATTCCAAAAATGAAGAGTGGTCCCTTATACCCCTGCCTTCGGGAGGGTCACATTTCTCTTTTCTGTTTTAGAGGTTTACTTAAGAGATCTCCTCCACTCTCCATTACATAAGGCAGCAAAGGTCAGTCCATTATCTGACAATACCACTGGAGGGTGACAGCATGCTGGGCTGATAACATGCCTGCTTCACTGTATTCTGTGTTATCATTATGTCATGCCTGACCCTACTAACACAATTCTATATATAACCAACTCCATGCTGTGGTGCCATGCTATATCCTCTTTTTCACATATATATATATATATATATATATATATATATATATATATATATATATATATATATATATATATATATATATATATCAATAAATATCCAAAATACAGGTCATAAGTCAGAGGCTGCAACTGCATTAAAGTATTAAAGTAAGCTTGTGTTGTACACAGTGTAAGTTACAGGGAACTTACAGCCCTGAGAAGATATCTACCAATTGGCTCTCAGCTTTGCATCTGGGAACCTTGTGGAAAATGGACTACTAATTCCCCCTTGTGACTGATTTGGGTAGCTGGCACCAGTGGCATGGCCACACTTAAACAGAAACCAGAGCAATAGGCCGTCAGAGAGCCATATGATACCCTGTTACACATTTAGCTTTTTTATTCGCTATCCTGCTGAATACAGGTTCCAAAGGGTTGCAATGAAGCAAGCATGCACACAATGAGGTCATCGAGGGAGCACTTTACTTTATTAGATTCAAACAGACAGGTACGGGTTATATTATGCAAATTTCCCCTGACATTTTCAAATATGCTAATTTCTGAACTGATCTCCACAAAGCTGTAAGTTATAATTAGCAATCTTAACAGATGCACAGTATACCTTAAAAGAATAAGCACTCGCCCTGGATGATTAGCACTGTACTCCTATAATATGCATCTTGAAATAACAAGATTGTTTCTTTAAGAGCTTCCAGTGGTTACACACTCCCTGCTTTGGATTTATATCAGCCTGGATAGCAAGATAAATATTTCATTGACAGTTAATGAACACATTTTCAGTGCTGTGCAGGAATGCATTCATGACTACATTATTTGAGTTCCTAGATCAATGTTTGATATCAAATAGACAGGTCAATGCTGTTGGTTTGGCTGTCTGTTGTTTTTCCAGTGTGATCGTACAGTTTCCCCCTTCTTGTTCCTAACCTACATTTCAAACTTGGTGATTGCAGCAAAATGCTGCTACGCAAAACACACCGAATGTGGCACTAGTGGCATTGTGAAGCAGTGAATGATTCAAGAGCTCATTATTAGGTAATGGAGTGGTGGAGTGCCCTCACCGTGTAATCAGGTACTCTGGAGACTGCAGGGTGAAGTGGTTTCAAGGTTATGACTTTCACCTTGAGAGACCCCAGCTCCTGTTTGGATTGGCTCTGAAGCGGTTTCAAAGTCCCCAGTGCATTATCACCTGTATACAGAAACACAGCAGGACTGTCTCAGTGTCAGTCTCATAATAACAATCCTGTGTTTGACAAGCACAGGACTGTAAAAACCCACCAAGCATGGCATTAACCATTAACCATGCTGGTTCTATACTTCTTTATACTAAAAATGAGTATTGTGTGAAGACATATTATTATTATTATTAGTAGTAGTAGTAGTAGTAGTATTTAGCATTAGTTATGTTAGGTATATCAGACCAGTAGGGTCTATCAGTACACTTTCAGTACAGGCGTATCTATTTAAATGAAGTTGAATAACTGAGAGGTGTTTTATGGTGACTACTTTAACCTACAATATCGCTCAACATACCTCATCTAGCTCAACAAGTCCTGTGCTTCCCTTGCAACACCTGGCTACAGTGGGCTTCTTTATTAGCAAGACTTGACCTTAAGGTCATCAATTTGCTGGAAATCGTTATCTGTTATATAAAAAAGGCTCCTGTTTCCATCTCCTGAGCCCTAGGTAATTGCTATACCATGACTGTATCAGCACAATCTATTATCTGCAATGAGAGCCTTATGTTATTCAAGGAACAAACCAGGAGACATGAGAAGGATGGCCTGCATTTGCTTTTGTTACCACGTCTTTTGTTTCATCTTTAGGTGCTGGTGGCCCAGTCACTTGCATGTTTGTTTCTTAGCAGATGCCCTTATCCAGGGCGACTTACAATTGTTACAAGATATCACATTATTTTTACATACAATTACCCATTTATAAAGTTGGGTTTTTACTGGAGTAATCTAGGTAAAGTACCTTGCTCAAGGGTACAGCAGCAGTGTCCCCCACTTGGGATTGAACCCACGACCCTCCGGTCAAGTCCAGAGCCCTAACCACTATTCCACACTGCTGCCCATGTTGACAGCTCAGTCAAAAGCACAAAATTCAGAGAAGCCTGGGAATTTCCTGAATGTCATTCACTAAAACTGAAGGATGGTATTTGAAGATACTTTTCTATTTTGGAGGATCTTAGTACACCTACCCCTTAGAATGCTGTTCCATTCACATTCTGAGTGGGAGATCTACAGTTATGGCCAAAAGTGTAGCATCACACTATAGAATGGACGTTACGGTACGTTAACATATTGAATTACATACTGCTTTGTAGTTTTCCATATGCGTAATGAAAAACTGACAAAAAATGAAAAATGTGACATTTCGAAATCCAACATGAAATACTGTACTACTATTATGGCTTCTGGTAGACTTAACAAATAATATAATATTGTATGCGATAAAAATGTGATATTGTGTAGTTTTTTTGATTAAATGATAAATAAAATATCTAAATCATGTTCACATATATATATATATATATATATATATATATATATATATATATATATATTTTTTTTTTTTTTTACTTGGTGCCATGACCAGGTGCTGTGATGTTTGGCCTTAGCATTGGAAGATAAGCGTAACATGACCAATAAGTTACCACCTGTTCCATCAAAACTTTACACACAAAAGACAACATTCCTCTGCCCAGGACAGCAACCACCAAGAAAAGGTGTTAAAACCAGTCCTAGCCCAGGACAACTGGAAGCTGCTAGAGACTGGAAAATGCTGGCAGATGTTGGTCAACGGCTTATTTTTCCACCTGAGATTGCCACCACTAACCTTCGACCAGATATTGTCTTGTGGTCTGGATCAGCACGGCTGTTCACCTGGTAGAGTTAACAGTGCCATGGGAGGATGCTGTAGATGAGGCGTATGAGAGGAAGAAACTGCGGTATGCTCAACTAGCCACTGAAGCGGAACAGCAAAGATGGAGAGTCCGGGTTTACCCAGTGGAGGTGGGTTGTCGAGGATTTTTGGCACAATCTACAACCCGGTTTCTCAGAGACGTCGGATTCAGTGGCCAAGTGTTGCATCGCACAGTGAAGAACTTATCTGAAGCAGCAGAGAGGAGCAGCAACTGGCTGTGGTTGAGATGGAAAGATTCTGGTTGGAGATCTCAAGCACAATAGAAAGAAAGAAACGCTGACGTACAGGTAAGTAAGCTGGGCTAAGCTGAGTGGGGGACGGAGGGATGCTGGGATGCCAGAATCACCGTCGAGTCCTCTTGAGGTGTCGTGGGCTAGTTGACGAAACACCGAGGATGGAAGGTGCCCACTTGAAGACCCCAGAGATGTACCCTACTTAGCTCAATCCAGACGGTTGTCATGCTGATGCGCTGGGGAGACCGCACTGTGGTTGATCCCCGGAGCCAGCATCTCAGCCGTTGTGTGTGCTGATGCGCTAGGGAGGCAATAAGCAGATCCCTGGAGCCAGCATTACACTTCAGCCATCAACACCAGACAGAAGGATATCTACATTATCATATGGAAGGAAGCGCAAATGGATGGAGACACAGATGGATCACATTAGTTTACTGTAAAGCTACGTTTTAGTTGGTGCTTATCTTGGCGAGAGCCGAGTTCAAATCAGCATGAAGTTTTAACATCTACTCTTGTGTAATATATATATATATATATACAGTATATATATATATATATATATATATATATATATATATATATATATATATATATATATATATATATATATATATATATATATATATATATATATAATCTGGATCCTAAAATTGTAGGTAATGCAAAACTTTTGGCTGCAGCTGTAACACTATCAGTGAAATTATAAGTGTAGTTGCTGCTAATAGATCCCAATGGGGATGTGAGTTGAAGTTCTGAAGAAACCCCTTTGTTTTAAAGGAAAGCGTTTGTGTCTCCAGGACTTTGAGCAGAAGCTCTGACAAGGTGTTTCAGATTGGATTTATAGCACTCTAATCTTGTGCCGTTCAGTCCCGTAGGGCTCTGCACTATTTTGAATGATTTGTCTCAGTGGCTCCTTCTCCCTACAGCACTGGGACTCAGTGGCTAATACAGCAGGTCCCCTTGACAATCGCTATCTCACTAACTAGGATAATTCTACTACAGCCAGCCTACTCGTACATCTCTGCCCTCTAGTGAATGAGGAGGTATATCAGACCAGTAGTTGGTTATTCTGTTTTGTTTCAACAGACATGTCAAGCAGACACCTTTGTAGAAAAATACTGCCTCTCAACATCTTCAGCCTTTTTCAATCCACTGCTGGATGAAGGCCTCCCCACGATTCTTCCACAGAAACCTGTCTGCTGCGTCCCTCATCCACGTTGCTCTGGCGTGTTTCCTAATTTCATCTTGCCATCTTCTTGGAGGTCTTCTTCTTGGTCGCTTTATATCTCTTGGGATCCAGTCTAGTATCTCCTTGGTTCAGCAATGGTCTGTTCTTGTTACATGTCCGGCTCATTGCCATTTCAGTTTTTTTGCTCTTATAATCTCGTCACATACTTTTGTTTGCACTCTTATCCATTTCTTCCTTTTCCTGTCTCTTCTTGTTATTCCCAGCATGCATCTTTCCATACTCCGTTGAGTCATTTGTAATTGTTGAGTCATTTTTGCATTGAGGGTCCAGGTTTCACATCCGTAAGTTAGCACTGACAGCACGCATTGGTCGAAGACTTTCCTCTTGAGGCATAAGGGTAGTTTCCCTTTCAGAACCATGCTTAATCTTCCAAAAGCACTCCAGCCCATTTTTGCTCTTCTGTTGATTTGGCACATTTGGTTCTCCATTGCCAAAACTAACTGTCCTAAGTATAAATATTTATTGACTTAGTGAAAATTATATATATATAGATGTGTGTATATTGTATATTGTATATTGTATATTGTATATTGTATATTGTATATTGTATATTGTACTCGTTTGCGCCCTTTTAATTAGCAGACCCAGACACAGAACGGGCTTCTATTTACAGAAATAAAAGAAAAGCACAAAACAAAAATCTAATTCCCATTGGAGTGCTAAACTAAACTTTTCTTCACTCTTAACCATCACACTGGGCGACTAAGCTGTTTACCAGCCACAAAAACACTTGCTTCACACACAGTTTACAAGTTACAAACTTCACAAGGGTCACACAGTACCTTTTCTTTTTACCATACAGGTCTGCTGTCTACAGGGTTTCCCCTGCTTTTATCGGGGGCTTCATCAGCCTCAGATGCTTTAAATGGAATCCTGTGGCATTCTGAGGAATGTAGTCCTGCCGCACCTTCCTGGACTACATCTCTTCACCGCCCCCTTCTCTGTATGTATATATATATATATATATATATATATATATATATATATATATAATTATTAAAGCTTTGTTATGCCAATTGAAGTGAAACTTTGCAGACTTAACCTCAGGGAGGTGAAGTTTGTTAAAGAAAAGGGTTTGTAACCAGGAGGTCCCCGGTTCAAATCCCACCTCAGCCACTGACTCACTGTGTGACCCTGAGCAAGTCACTTAACCTCATTGTGCTCCGTCTTTCGGGCGAGACGTAATTGTAAGTGACTCTGCAGCTGATGCATAGTTCACACACCCTAGTCTCTGTAAGTCGCCTTGGATAAAGGCGTCTGCTAAATAAACAAATAATAATGTAATTGCATGTGACTGAAATGCCAACCGTGCATCAAACGGGTTACAAACTATGCACTGTCTAACACAAGCCACTGCTGATTCTTCTATAAGTCACAGCTTTTTACAGTACAGACTAGGGAACAATCAGCTGTGTTTCCGACTACATGTTGTTGGTAATTACAAGATTTAGAAACAGATATTTTCTTAAGATTTAGAAGGAGGGTTTTACAGGGGGGTGGCCAGCAAGACCCTGAAAGGGGTGCATCTGAAATGTTCACAGGAAGGTTGTGGGAAGCTAGGAGGTCACTTTGACAAAGCCATGACCCCTCAATGCTAAAGCAAATGTACTTCTGCTTGGCGTCAGGCAGCACAGGTTCTCTAAAGGGGATACTGCTTCGTTATGCATTGCAGTAGGGGCTGCAGAGCGGGAAGTCTAGAATGGGTCTGATCTCACAATTGCCATCGTCAAGTAACGCCTTGTTTCAGAAGTCAGCAGTCTTGTTCATGTTTTCAGCTCCAGTGACTCACAGGCCTGCGTCGGAGATCCTGTGATGCTATTTCAGCACTTTCTACTGCAATCGATTCGACAATCCCTGAAGGAGGGAAATCAGGCACAGCATGTGCTAGCAGAGATACACACACACACACAGACACACACACATTCACTCACACAGCCCTGCACACGTACTCACACACACACACACACACACACACACACACACACTGAATGGGGGAAATCAGACATAGCATGTGCTAGCAGAGATACACACACACACACACACACACACACACACACACACACACACACACACATTCACTCACACAGCCCTGCACACGCACTCACACACTCACACACTCACACACACACACACACACACACACACACACACACACACACACACTGAATGGGGGAAATCAGGCACAGCATGTGCTAACAGAGATACACACACATTCACTCACACAGCCCTGCACACATACTCACACACACACACACTGAAGGGGGAAATCAGGCGGAGAACACTGCAGAGAGAGCACTGCACAAAGAACACTGCACAGAGAACATTGCACAGAGAGCACTGCACAGAGAGCACTGCACAAAGAACACTGCACAGAGAGCACTGCACAGAGAGCATTGCACAGAGAGCATTGCACAAAGAACACTGCACAGAGAACATTGCACAGAGAGCACTGCACAGAGAGCATTGCACAGAGAGCACTGCACAGAAAGCACTGTACAGAGAACATTGCACAGAGAGCACTGCACACAAAGCACTGCACAGAGAGCACTGCACAAAGAACATTGCACAGAGAACATTGCACAGAGAGCACTGCACAGAGAGCATTGCACAGAGAACATTGCACAGAGAGCACTGCACAGAAAGCACTGCACAGAGAGCACTGCACAAAGAACACTGCACAGAGAACATTGCACAGAGAGCACTGCACAGAGAGCATTGCACAGAGAGCATTGCACAGAGCACTGCACAGAGAACATTGCACAGAGAGCACTGCACAGAAAGCACTGCACAGAGAGCACTGCACAGAGTTCTGTGTTCTGTTTATTTATCAAAATGAAGTCTTGACTCCTTTGCGATGCTGTTTTTTTGTTTGTTTTGTTGTCTGCTTGATCTAGTTTTCTGGGGATGCAGCTTTTCTTTTGCTGACCTTTAGGTGGGAAGTCACTCAAGCTTGATTGCGTCGTTTATAACCCCTCTGAAGCGACGCTTACTATGGAGTTATTCTCCTTAGAGACTTGAGGGATAACTCTTTTACATGACACAAACCCATTTTGTATTCATGGTTTGAAGTGGGATATTTGATTTAACTCTATGTGTAAGGAGTAAGGTTCAGAACTCACAGGAGGAGCCTTGGGGAGTTTGGTTCAGCTGTGTGGGGTTAACATCCAAAGGGAATTTCTGAGTCGCCACCTGAGACAATACCTCAGGAGGAATAGAGGCCTGTACTCCTTTTTATAGTTGAGGTAGAGGTGGGGTGCCATTGCAATTTGCAGTCCTGAGGGCTAACCCCATCAGGCTGTGCTGCCACTTCAAACATAACACTACAGTATTACAGTACATACATACTATATATTCCGTGTATTTATTCATTAAAAGGGACTGTCTTTATTTCAACTGTTGATGGATAAACCACATTCTGTATTAATGTCACAGTGCTTCCACAGTAATTGCACACGTGGTTAGAACACATACAAAAATACAATGCAACAAAAATGATAGCAGCTGCCTAAAAGTTTAATTTTGTAATTAAACATCATGTTGCATTGTAACTACATTACCACGTAGGTAACTACTGTGTTATTGCTGCATAAGAAATAAGTGCTAGAAAATGGGGAGTCTAAAAGCTTTTGTACGGATACCCAGTACGTATGATAATAATATAATGCACTGCTGTAAACGACACTTTGGAAGTGAAACAGGGGCTGTCATTCCCAGGGTGTTTTGATTTGGATCTGATTGGATGCTTTGATGTCTCGTTTTATTGTTGAAGAGAGGTAGTTAGCAATAATGCTGGCTGGTTGTCACAAGAGGCGTTAGGCTTTCATCAGAGTCCTTTGTTACGTCATCAGTGAAAGGCTTTTTACTTGTGTTTTAAATGAGGTTCAAATGAGAAGTTAGTCTGTTTGTTTTTATTTGTTCCTATATATATATATATATATATATATATATATATATATATATATATAATTGAAGTTTCTTTCTTGAGTGTTGTTTCTATTTACACACTTTGCTTCAGTTGCTCAGGGTTTTATTTGTAAAAAATCATCTTTTGTAAGTGTTGCTCAGTGGCGCTCTGTTCTTTCTCCTGAGTTACACTATCATGTGTAACGCCCCGTTTGCCTTTTTTACTGCGTGTTTTATTTTATTTTGATTGTGGTTTTGATACAATATCAGGAAACAGCACTTGATAAACTGCGATAACAAATTAATATTTATCAAAGCATATCCCAAAAGAGTTCAAACCATCCTGGAACATGGAATGCAGGGACAAGCACCTCAATATCATTCATTAAGCAGAAGACTTTTAAAATCTCTTAAAGGCATACCATAGATACAAAGAACAATCGCAGTGTGTCTGTACTTTATTATTAGCTGTGGAAAACTAAATCTGTTTAGTTATCTATTTATCTACAGAGGTATCGTATTTCCATGACTTTGTGCAGTATATCCTGGTATTGGTGTCTGTGTGAGTGTGTGTGTGTGAGCGTGTGTCTTTGTGCGTGTATGTGTGTGTCTCTGTGTGTGCGTGCGTGCGTGTGTGTCTCTGTGTGTGTGTACGTGCATCTGTGTGTGCGTGTGAAACGTATCTTTAAAGCTTTGCATTAGTAGAATATGCTGTGCTACACAAACTGCAAACAATTCCCAAATGTTGTTGTCGTAGCATCTATTTGTATCAGTGCTTTGAGGAGCAGCTTGTGTGAATGAAGATTCAGCGAAGAACTCAAAACACACCCTCCTCTCCAGCTGGGGTTGTAAACATCCCGCTGGAATCCCAGCTCCGTCACTGGAACCCCAGCTCTGTCACTGGAACCCCAGCTCTGTCACTGGAATCACAGCTCTGTCACTGGAACCCCAGCTCTGTCACTGGAACCCCAGCTCTGTCACTGGAATCCCAGCTCTGTCACTGGAATCCCAGCTCTGTCACTGGAATCCCAGCTCTGTCACTGGAACCCCAGCTCTGTCACTGGAATCCCAGCTCTGTCACTGGAACCCCAGCTCTGTCACTGGAACCCCAGCTCTGTCACTGAAACCCCAGCTCTGTCACTGGAATCCCAGCTCTGTCACTGGAATCCCAGCTCTGTCACTGGAATCAAATAGCATTGTCTGTTCCACAGTGCACGCTGATTCGATTATTGTATACCGTTTTTCAATTGCTTTTGTTTTTCATTAGTACAGTATGTTTCCCTTGATTCAGTTCGCTGTCCTAAATACTGCATGGGTTGCAAGATTTTAAGTAACAATCGGCAGGCTAATTATATTGTCTAATTTGCCTCAATACATTAGTTAGACAACTCTGTTTAATATTTTCAGCTGCCTGTTCCTTTCCCTCAGGTTGGTATATCAATAACAGCAGTCTCTTCTGCGTTAACTACCTTTTTAGTCTTTGAAATCTGATATTGAACAGAGCAATCGTTAAAAATCAAGGGCAGGCCGCAATGGCAAAAACTTCAAGAACCGGAAACACAAACAATACATGTTGTTGGTTTGCTTTGTTGTTCCTGGTTTGTTGCCGATGGTGACTGTGGAAGCGCCCGGTCTCAGAAAGAGAACAGTGAGAGAAATAGCAGGTATTTGTAAGCAGCTTTACTTCATTAAGAAAGAAGACAGCTGCTGCAAAAAAAAGATGCAATATTTAAAGTGTAAAACAAAATGTAATGTATTGCTCTTTAACATTTACTATCTACATATTGTGATTACAAAACGTGTGCTCGGTTAATGGGATAATTGCGCAAGCACACACGCAAACACACAAACACACACGCATGTACGCACACATGTACGTATGCGTACACACGCACACACACACAGTCCAGTACTGTGGATGTATAATGTAACCAAATGATTTGGGAGGATTGATATTCACTTAAGAAACACACCAAAAATAAAAGCGGTAGAATCCGAGCTAGGAAATGCCTGCAGAGGTGTGTTTGGCCCTACAGTGTTATCTACTGTGTCGTAATATTAAGGCATAACTTATTTAATTCAGTCAGGTCAAAAAGCAATGCAATTTCATATTTTCCAGTGCAAAGGCAAAAGCAAATTTGCAGAGAGGAAAAAAAATAACTGGAATGGTATACAACTAGCAAAAAAAGCAATAATACTCTCTCCTCCTTCCTAGTTTTGTAACACTGCAATAGTTTTTGACTGATTACTACAGGATAACACATTTGGTGGCAGTATCAAATTGCAGAGTGCAAACCCTATTTTTAATGTCTGCATTGCAGAGCAGGCTGGGGGTATGTAATTGTGAGTTGATTTGTAGGTTTTGAGGAAGCACTATTATGTGCCATTACCTGTATGAATGAAAAGACATCAGTTATATGGGGGTGAGGGGGAATCAACTATTTCACACAAGTAGAAGGAAGGGACTGTCAAGGCACAAGGGCCACAGTAAAACTACAGCATCAAGCAATCAGGGAACCGAAAAAGAGCTGTCAAGGTCACAAGGGCCACAGTGAAACTACAGCATCAAGCAATCAGGGAACCGTAAGAGCTGTCAAGGTCACAAGGGCCACAGTGAAACTTCAGCATCAAGCAATCAGGGAACTGTAAAAGAGCTGTCAAGGTCACAAGGGCCACAGTGAAACTACAGCATCAAGCAATCAGGGAACCGTAAAAGAGCTGTCAAGGTCACAAGGGCCACAGTGAAACTACAGCATCAAGCAATCAGGGAACCATAAGAGAGCTGTCAAGGTCACAAGGGCCACAGTGAAACTTCAGCATCAAGCAATCAGGGAACTGTAAAAGAGCTGTCAAGGTCACAAGGGCCACAGTGAAACTTCAGCATCAAGCAATCAGGGAACTGTAAAAGAGCTGTCAAGGTCACAAGGGCCACAGTGAAACTACAGCATCAAGCAATCAGGGAACCGTAAAAGAGCTGTCAAGGTCACAAGGGCCACAGTGAAAGTACAGCATCAAGCAATCAGGGAACCGTAAAAGAGCTGTCAAGGTCACAAGGGCCACAGTGAAACTACAGTGAAAGTTGGTCAGCTTTACTGCCGGAAAGGAGACAAAAAGGTGGAGAGAGGCGTTGTCAAAGGGCCTGAGCTGTCTGGATTTCCAGTTCAAAGAGGCAGGTGGAGAGAGGCATTGTCAAAGGGCCCGAGCTGTCTGGATTTCCAGTTCAAAGAGGCAGGTGGAGAGAGGCGTTGCCAAAGGGCCCGAGCTCTCTGGATTTCCAGTTCAAAGAGGCAGGTGGAGAGAGGAGTTGCCAAAGGGCCTGAGCTGTCTGGATTTCCATTTCAAAGAGGCAGGTGGAGAGAGGAGTTGCCAAAGGGCCTGAGCTGTCTGGATTTCCAGTTCAAAGAGGCAGGTGGAGAGAAGAGTTGCCAAAGGGCCTGAGCTGTCTGGATTTCCATTTCAAAGAGGCAGGTGGAGAGAGGAGTTGCCAAAGGGCCTGAGCTGTCTGGATTTCCATTTCAAAGAGGCAGGTGGAGAGAGGAGTTGCCAAAGGGCCTGAGCTGTCTGGATTTGCAGTTCCTTGGTGGCTCTCATTAAAAAGGCTTTCTGCAAGTTGTTGATACGCAGCAGAGTCACACTGCATGCACCAGTGCCCTGGGAACGCGTTGTTGAAAAGCCGGGGTGAGTCACTCTTATGGTGCAGTATGGAAGCAGCTCAACACACGCTAATGGCAATTGTAATTGTGTTGCTGCGCAGACCCATAACAAGTGAAACAATTTACTGCGACATTCACCAATTTCACACTTAGCCAGCCTTTCGTTTAACCAGGTAATAAGGTGTCAATGCTCTTTTGACCTGGTGCCCAGTGCATCAGTTATTATTTTACTTTGTGTGACCATTGTCTTTCTCACATATATATATATATATATATATATATATATATATATATATATATATATATATATATATATATATATACACACACACACACACACACATACATACTGTACATACATACTGCTGTGCATTTTCTTACTCTGATGCATTATGAGCATCAACAATTTTCTTAAAGCCTCCACTAGTGTTTTCTATTATTATAAAAACCCTTGACTTGCATAAAGATGGAAAAGCATTGAGTGAAATAGCTTGCATCACTCGATTTTCAATGTGTGGTATCCGAAGCACAATCAACAAGCACAGAAAAACATCAACTGTAATTGACAAACCCAGGACTAGAAGACCCAAAAAACTGTCTAACAAGGATGAGCAATTCTTGAAGATAATATCCTTAAGGATTAGAAAGAAGACAAGCATTGCATTGACAACAGAACTGGCAGAAGGCACAGGTGTCGCCCATCCATCAACAGCCCAAAGCACCTTTGACCATTGTTCCATAGTCCAGTTTCTGTGTTCTTGTGCATATTTTAGCCTTATAGTCTTGTTCAACTTTCTCAACAGAGGTATTCTTACTGCAACACATCCTTTAAGTCCTGATTTCAAGAGTGACCTTTGTACTGTTGATCTGATGGACAACAACACCTGTGCCTTCTTCCAGTTCTGTTGTCAATTCAACGCTTGTCTTCTTTCTATTCCTTAAGGATATTATCTTCAAGTGTCGTTCATCCTTGTTAGACAGCTTTTTAGGTCTTCCAGCCCTGGGCTTGTCAATTACAGATGATGTTTCTCTGTACTTGTTCATTATGCTTCGGATACCACACCTTCAAAATCAAGTGATGCAACCTATTTCACTCAATGTTTTTCCTTCTTTATGCAAGTCAAGGTTTTTATAATAGTAGAAAACACTAGTGCAGGCTTTGAGTAAACTGTTGATGCTCATAATGCATCAGAGTAGAACAATGCAAAAACATATCTAAGACTTTTACACAGCAGTGTATATATAAATGAAACATAATTATGACATTTCACACGGCTGGAAGGTCTGGGACTCCTACAAGGGTTAAACAGCTGTGCTGTTGTTCGTAGCTGCAGCTTGGCATTGCTGGAGAGCTATGAATGAAGTACTCATAAGACCAAATCTTATTCCATTTATTTAATAAAGTATAGATTGATTTATGTCCCTTACAAAAGAGTCTCCCTTCGTCAGCAGCGCTTGCACTTCTGAGATTCGGTTTATTTATTTAATGCGTGATGTATTTTACCAGGAAAGGGCTCATTGAGATGAATCATCTAATCTAGAGCGAGTCCAGGGGATCACACACTCAGAGGCAGCGTATTGTTCTGAAAAAGAAAGCTTTGAAAGGTTATGGGGTAATAAAAAAATGACAGAAGGGCAATAATAACAGCAAAATCAACAATTACAAAAAATAAATAAAGTTGTAACTTTGATTTAAAAGCCTTGATACTACATACAAGTGTTAATTGAATCAGGTAAACAATATCATTCCATATTGTACACAGGTCTTAACTCAGCAGGAATGTCCTAATATTGACAATGTACGACCCTCTGTCTGATTTTTCCAATTTCTCATGGGTTAACAGAGTTAATGGATAATGAAAATGTGTTTCTCTCAAGTTATTTGGTGACATGTTTTGACAAAAGCATGTTTAAAATAAACAAACAAACAAAAAATAGAAAAATTAGCAACAAAATCTCAAACTTACACCCTGAGTATATTAACTACATCAAAATTGCTGACTTAAACTAGGGCCATGCCCAACCTGCACATGCATAGTCCTTAATCTTCTTCATTCACAAAGATAAATCAAACATGTTGACAAAGCACAGAGGCTTCGTGCTTAAACAATGTTACTGTAGCCACGGTCTTACCACTCTGTGGCAAAGTGCCCCCCCCGTGTGTATTTTGTGTTACGTGTTGTGTGTAAATGTTGGTGTATAGCGATTGGTACACGGGATATAAGCGGGTCTGTGTTTCACGTGTGTTTAAAAATGTATAATTGTAGTTAGGCACGAGGTTGCACATAATTAATTCACGTGCTGGGATTCAAGTGAATAATTAATTAGTAATTGAATCCCAGCACAACAGTATATATAGATGCACGTTTCACTCACTCGGGGTTGTGTGTTCAGTGAGTGGAGAACGGGTGTGGAGAAGGAGAGATAAAGTATAAGAAGAATAATAAGTGTTTTTACTCACCGTGTTTGTTCGTCACTGTTTGTTAAGTGTGAGTTCGTTTTGTTTATATCTGTTTATTTTGGCGAAAGTGCCGTGTGCTGTTTTTGTGTTCTTTTATTTTGTTTATTAAATGCTGAGCACAACCAAGTGCTCAGCTTCACCAACCTCACTGTCTGTTGTGTGTTACTTCCTGTTTCTGGTCTGACGTCACCCACTGTCCGGCCGTCTTTGTGACACGTGGTGTCATCGTGGGATTACCAGCGCCTCCTAGACGCAGACCAGAGCAGGAACCGCAATTTGTTGTTTAAAAAAAAAACCCAACAAAACAACAACAACAACAACAAAAAAAAAAAAAAAATATATATATAAGGAAATGGAAGACTGGAGAGATGGCTGCCAGGATCTGGAGGTCCTCCTCGGTGGTCTAGAGGACCAAGGCTGGTGCCTTGCCTGTGGGGAGTTCGGGCACCGGTGGTGCTGCCCCTACCAAGAGGGAGAGGAGGAGCAGGCCCAGGAGAGGAAGGTGAGGAGGAGGCAGAGAAGGGGAAAGGGGAAGAGGAAGGCAGAGCCTCCACCGCCCAAGTCTCCACCAGCAGAGGAAGAATGCCTGCTGGTTTTGTCTCCAGAGCCCAGGAGGGAGGAAACAGAGCCTTTCCGTCCTCTGAGGAGATGTTAGACTGGGTGTCGGACCCGGAGTGGGCGGGAGGACCTCCCACTGGTTGTTGACCTGCTGTGGGCCAGAGATGGGAACGTTGGGGCGCTGGGAACAACATTTCTACCCAGTGCCCTTCGTGAACCCGGCAGCCGTGGTGATTAACTACTTGGCTGCCGATATGGGACTGCCCCAGCAGGTTGCATTCCAAGTGGGAGGAGCCACACCTACCTGCCTCCTCAATGGGCTGAAGGGAGACGACATGCAGCTCCCATCTCCACCAGCAGAGGAAGAAGGTTTGCTGGTTTCGCCTCCGGAGGAGAGGAGCCCAGCGTCCCACAGCCCAAGCGGGAGGAGCCCGAACGTCCCTACGCCTGAGTGGGAGGAGCCCAAACGTCCTACGCCTGAGTGGGAGGAGCCCGAACGTCCTACGCCTGAGTGGGAGGAGCCCGAACGTCCCACGCCTGAGTGGGAGGAGCCCGAACGTCCCTACGCCTGAGTGGGAGGAGCCCGAACGTCCTACGCCTGAGTGGGAGGAGCCCGAACGTCCACAGCCCAAGAGGGGGGAGTCGGTGCGTCCACAGCCCAAAAGGGAGGAGTCAGTGCGTCCACAGCCCAAAAGGGAGGAGTCGGTGCGTCCACAGCCCAAAAAGGAGGAGTCGGTGCGTCCACAGCCCAAAAGGGAGGAGTCGGTGCGTCCACAGCCCAAAAGGGAGGAGTCGGTGCGTCCACAGCCCAAAAGGGAGGAGTCAGTGTGTCCACAGCCCAAAGAGAGGGAAGTCAGGGCTTCCACAGCCCTAGGACCCAAGCTGCCAGCAGAGGGAGAATGCCTGCTGGTTCCACCTCCACCAGCAGAGGATAAATGCCTGCTGGTATCACTTCCCCCACCAGCAGAGGATGAATGCCTGCTGGTATCATTTCCCCCACCGTCACGAGGAGAGGAGCAGGAGTTGCCTCTCCCTTCACCAGAAGGACCAGGACTAGATGCTGGCGGTCCTCAGCAGCCCTTGCATAGGCTGCTGAGGGAAGCACGGGAAGAACCGCCCGCCACAGAGGCGAGAAGAGGGCCAACACCCGCACCCCAGCTTGTCCTGACTGCCTGCCTCGCTCGCCAAGGATGCCTGCCTCGCTTAGCCCAAGGATGCCTGCCTCGCTTGCCCAGGATGCCTGCCTCGCCGCCCAAGGATGCCTGCCTCGCCGCCCAAGGATGCTTGCCTCGCTCGCCTGGGGTTGCCAGCCGCTCCGCATCGCCTGGGGTTGCCAGCCGCTCCGCATCGCCTGGGGTTGCCAGCCGCTCCGCATCGCCTGGGGTTGCCAGCCGCTCCGCACGCCTGGGGTTGCCAGCCGCTCCGCATCGCCTGGGGTTGCCAGCCGCTCCGCATCGCCTGGGGTTGCCAGCCGCTCCGCATCGCCTGGGGCTGCCTGTCGCTCCGCACGCCTGGGGCTGCCTTTGCTCCACACAGGGTACAGGGTACGAGGGAGAAGTGGAGCTCCGCTGCCGCCTCTATGGCCAGGGGCTCCCCTCCGGGTTCGCCTCCCGAGGGTCCGCTGCTGCTGCCGTCGCCTCCCGAGGATCGCTGCTGCTGCCGCCGCCTCCCGAGGGTCCGCTGCTGCTGCCGTCGCCTCCCGAGGGTCCACTGCCGTCGCCTGGGGTTGCCAGGGATCCTGCTTCGCCTGGGGTAGTCGAGGGTCCTGCTTCGCCTGGGGTCGCTACACTATGGCCAGAACCCCATGAAGGGGAGCTGTCGGCCATGAAGAAAGGGGAGGTCAGGAGACCAGCTCCCCAGCCGCATTTCCGTGGCAGGAAACACGGTGGCCAGAGCCCCACGGAGGGAGCTAGCGGCCACGAAGGAGGGAGGTCAGGAGACCGCTCCCCTCGCAGCAGTTTCGCTGCGGAGGTGGGTGGCGGCCCCACGGAGGGGAACTGCCGGCCATGAAGAAGGGGGAGGTCAGGAGACCAGCTTCCCCGCAGCAGTTTCGCTGCCGGAGGTTGTGTGGTCGGAGCCCACGGAGGGGAACTGCCGGCCATGAAGAAGGGGAGGTCAGGAGACCAGCTCCCCAGCTGCACTTTCGCGGCAGGAGATAGTGTGGCTGAAGCCCGGAAGAGGGAGCTGCCAGCCACGAAGAATTGGGGTGCCAGACATTTCACCATGGCCACCCCAGAAACAACTTGCTTCCCCTCTTCCGGGACTTTGGGACTGAGGGGGAGGTGGCCATTGAGGCCATGTGTGCTTTGCACAAGGGGGGGTATATGTGGCAAAGTGCCCCCCCGTGTGTATTTTGTGTTACGTGTTGTGTGTAAATGTTGGTGTATAGCGATTGGTACACGGGATATAAGCGGGTCTGTGTTTCACGTGTGTTTAAAAATGTATAATTGTAGTTAGGCACGAGGTTGCACATAATTAATTCACGTGCTGGGATTCAAGTGAATAATTAATTAGTAATTGAATACCAGCACAACAGTATATATAGATGCACGTTTCACTCACTCGGGGTTGTGTGTTCAGTGAGTGGAGAACGGGTGTGGAGAAGGAGAGATAAAGTATAAGAAGAATAATAAGTGTTTTTACTCACTGTTTGTTAAGTGTGAGTTCGTTTTGTTTATATCTGTTTATTTTGGCGAAAGTGCCGTGTGCTGTTTTTGTGTTCTTTTATTTTGTTTATTAAATGCTGAGCACAACCAAGTGCTCAGCTTCACCAACCTCACTGTCTGTTGTGTGTTACTTCCTGTTTCTGGTCTGACGTCACCCACTGTCCGGCCGTCTTTGTGACACACTCGCATACAGCAGAACTTTCTGAAAACCCTGTCACGGCTCAGCCTTATGTTTTATGTTGCTTCCCTCTGACTGAGCACTTCATGACATGTAGAATCTCTTTGAAACGTAGGGTGGGCAGAATTCATTCAATGTGCAATAATCACTTTGAAATATTAGTTCCATTGAGTCGCACAGTTTGTTTTCAAGTTTGTCCTGGCAGCAATGATGACAGGCTGGTTACACATTCCACACAGTTTGCGAGGCTTCGGCTCCTTAAGCTTGAATTACGAACACGTCCTTCGTGTAGTGTCAAGTACCTGTCAGGCACTGATCGGAGCAGAATGGCTGTTCTCATGAAGCTGAGATGTAAATGTAGCATGAAGAACCTGGCCTTGTTTTTGTGCTGAGCAGTTAATAATGAAAGTGTGGCTTTGATTTCTTGTGATGTGCTGTAAGTAAAATGCTTGGATTGCTTTTGTCTTTTTTGTCAGTTCAGCTTACACTTTCAAACTTTTGACAGGGATTGTGCACCATCGTTGTGATACAATCTGTGCGCAACACCAAAATGACAAGAAATACAGAGCCTCATATCAACCATACAGTTTAGGGTACAAATAAGAGAAATGCTTTTTTTAATGAACGCATCCATAATTGACAACAAGCCTTATGGTGTTTCTGCAGCTTATGTAACTCCTAAAAATAATAATCCTGAAATTCCAACGAGACATTGGGGCAGTGCCAGTCAGAATTAACCTCAGAATTGGTACTTACTGAACTAATTGCATTCATTCATAGCTCCAAACCTCATTCTGGGATAAAACTAGTAGGAAGTTAATTTGACAAGTGTAAATATATTCTCAGGCTTTACGTTTAACAAGACTGTTAAACACCAGCTGTACTGTATATAAACACAATGTTTTAGACACTCAAAAGAACAACGATTACTGTACAGTTATGGCTAGGATTAGAGTTACTAGCAAAGTCAAGTAAAATACATGGGCAGAAAGCGTAACTCTGACTAGCAGGCTCACACAGCTCTTACCTCCGTGCAAAACATTTAGGGATTTTATAAATAAGCAATACACACCTCAAGGTTACAAAAACACATTCTGGGGTTCATGTTAGGTTGGGTTTGTTTTTCTGTCTGCAAAACTATGTAAAAAAAAAGGTTCAGAATGTAACGATTTAAATGGCATCAGTATTTAGATATGCCACTGTATAGACTCATTGAATAGATATGTCACTGTAGAGCCTCATTGAATAGATATGTCACTGTATAGACTCATTGAATTGATATGTCACTCTATAGACTCATTGAATAGATATGTCTCTGTATAGACTCATTGAATAGATATGTCACTGTATAGACTAATTGAATAGATATGTCACTGTATAGACTCATTGAATAGATATGTCACTGTAGAGCCTCATTGAATGGATGTCACTGTATAGACTCATTGAATAGATATGTCACTGTAGAGCCTCATTGAATAGATATGTCACTGTATAGACTCATTGAATAGATATGTCACTGTAGAGCCTCATTGAATGGATGTCACTGCATAGACTCATTGAATAGATATGTCACTGTATAGACTCATTGAATAGATATGTCACAGTAGAGCCTCATTGAATGGATGTCACTGTATAGACTCATTGAATAGATATGTCACTGTAGAGCCTCATTGAATGGATGTCACTGTATAGACTCATTGAATAGATATGTCACTGTAGAGCCTCATTGAATGGATGTCACTGTATAGACTCATTGAATAGATATGTCACTGTATAGACTCATTGAATAGATATGTCACTCTATAGACTCATTGAATAGATATGTCACTGTATAGACTCATTGAATAGATATGTCACTGTAGAGCCTCATTGAATGGATGTCACTGTATAGACTCATTGAATAGATATGTCACTGTATAGACTCATTGAATAGATATGTCACTGTAGAGCCTCATTGAATGGATATCACTGTAGAGCCTCATTGAATAGATATGTCACTGTAGAGACTCATTGAATAGATATGTCACTGTATAGACTCATTGAATAGATATGTCACTGTAGAGCCTCATTGAATAGATATCTCACTGTAGAGCCTCATTGAATAGATATTTCACTGTATAGACTCATTGAATAGATATGTCACTGTATAGACTCATTGAATAGATATGTCACTGTAGAGCCTCAATAATAGGGCTGCTGCTCCCCAGTCTGCTCCACAAATAACTTCAGAACCAGGTACACCTTCATCTCTTCAACTCAACATGCGAGCACAGGGCCAGCCTGGATAGTCCGCCGCCTAGACAGGCTCACTGCAAAACACCACCAGGCACTACTTCCAAGCACAGCTCTATCTGGCTCAGTCCACACATGAGAGCTGTTATATCCCCGCAGAGATCAGGGCAGGATTATGTACAGTGTAGGGCTCCCACATCCTTTAATCCAGGCTGGATTATGTACAGCGTAGGGCTCCCACGTCCTTTAATCCAGGCTGAATTACACTACAGCGTAGGGCTCCCACGTCCTTTAATCTGGGCTAGATTACACTACAGCGTAGGGCTCCCACTTCCTTTAATCCGGGCCTGGATTACACTACAGCATAGGGCTCCCACGTCCTTTAATCCGGGCTGAATTACACTACAGCGTAGGCCTCCCACATCTTTTAATCCGGGCTGAATTACACTACAGCGTGGGGCTCCCACGTCCTTTAATCCGGGCTGAATTACACTACAGCGTAGGGCTCCGACGTCCTTTAATGCAAACTGAATTACACTACAGCGTAGGGCTCCCCCACGTCCTTTAATCCGGACTGAATTACACTACAGCGTAGGGCTCCCACGTCCTTTAATCCGATCTGAATTACACTACAGCGTAGGCCTCCCACATCCTTTAATCCGGGCTAGATACACTACAGCGTAGGGCTCCCAAGTCCTTTAATCCGGGTTGAATTACACTACAGCGCAGGGCTCCCACGTCCTTTAATCTGGGCTGAATTACACTACAGCGTAGGGCTCCCACGTCCTTTAATCCGGGTTGAATTACACTACAGCGTAGGGCTCCCACGTCCTTTAATCCGGGCTGAATTACACTACAGCGTAGGGCTCCCACGTCCTTTAATCCGGGTTGAATTACACTACAGCGTAGGGCTCCCACGTCCTTTAATCCGGGCTGAATTACACTACAGCGTAGGGCTCCCACGTCCTTTAATCCAGGTTGAATTACACTACAGTGTAGGGCTCCCATGTCCTTTAATCCGGGTTGAATTACACTACAGCATAGGGCTCCCATGTCCTTTAATCCGGGTTGAATTACACTACAGCGTAGGGCTCCCACGTCCTTTAATCCGGGCTGGATTACACTACAGCGTAGGGCTCCCACGTCCTTTAATCCAGGCTGAATTACACTACAGCGTAGGGCTCCCACGTCCTTTAATACGGGCTGAATTACACTACAGCGTATGGCTCCCATGTTCTTTAATCCGGGTTGAATTACACTACAGCGTAGGGCTCTCACGTCCTTTAATCCGGGCTGGATTACACTACAGCATAGGGCTCTCACGTCAATTAATCCGGGCTGGATTACACTACAGTGTAGGGCTCCCATGTCCTTTAATCCGGGCTGGATTACACTACAGCGTAGGGCTCCCACGTCCTTTAATCCGGGCTGAATTACACTACAGCGTAGGGCTCCCATGTCCTTTAATCCGGGTTTAATTACACTACAGCGTAGTGGTCCCACGTCCTTTAATCCGGGTTGAATTACACTACAGCGTAGGGCTCCCATGTACTTTAATCCGGGTTGAATTACACTACAGCGTAGAGCTCCCACTTCCTTTAATCCGGGCTGAATTACACTACAGCGTAGGGCTCCCACTTCCTTTAATCCGGGCTGAATTACACTACAGCGTAGGGCTCCCACTTCCTTTAATCCGGGCTGAATTACACTACAGCGTAGGCCTCCCACGTCCTTTAATCCGGGCTGAATTACACTACAGCGTAGGGCACCCACGTCCTTTAATCCGGGCTGAATTACACTACAGCGTAGGGCTCCCACGTCCTTTAATCCGGGCTGAATTACACTACAGCGTAGGGCTCCCACGTCCTTTAATCCGGGCTGAGTTACACTACAGCGTAGGACTCAAATGTCCTTTAATCCGGGCTGAATTACACTACAGCGTAGGGCTCCCACTTCCTTTAATCCGGGCTGAATTACACCTCAGCGTAGGGCTCCCACTTCCTTTAATCCGGGCTGAATTACACTACAGCGTAGGGCACCCACGTCCTTTAATCCGGGCTGGATTACACTACAGCGTAGGGCTCCCCCACGTCCTTTAATCCGGATTGAATTACACTACAGCGTAGGGCTCCCACGTCCTTTAATCCAGGCTGAGTTACACAACAGCGTAGGGCTCCCATGTCCTTTAATCCGGGCTGAATTACACTACAGCGTAGGGCTCCCACGTCCTTTAATCCAGGTTGAATTACACTACAATGTAGGGCTCCCATGTCCTTTAATCCGGGTTGAATTACACTACAGCGTAGGGCTCCCACGTCCTTTAATCCAGGCTGAATTACACTACAGCGTAGGGCTCCCACGTCCTTTAATCCGGGTTGAATTACACTACAGCGTAGGGCTCCCATGTCCTTTAATCCAGGCTGAATTACACTACAGCGTAGGCCTCCCACGTCCTTTAATCCAGGCTGGATTACACTACAGTGTAGGGCTCCCACGTCCTTTTATCCGGGCTGAATTACACTACAGCGTAGGCCTCCCATGTCCTTTAATCCGGGCTGGATTACACTACAGTGTAGGGCTCCCACGTTCTTTAATCCGGGCTGAATTACACTACAGTGTAGGGCTCCCATGTCCTTTAATCCGGGTTGAATTACACTACAGCGTAGTGGTCCCACGTCCTTTAATCCGGGTTGAATTACACTACAGCATAGGGCTCCCATGTCCTTTAATCCGGGTTGAATTACACTACAGCGTAGGGCTCCCACTTCCTTTAATCCGGGCTGAATTACACTACAGCGTAGGGCTCCCACTTACTTTAATCCGGGCTGAATTACACTACAGCGTAGGGCTCCCACTTCCTTTAATCCGGGCTGAATTACACTACAGCGTAGGGCTCCCACGTCCTTTAATCCGGGCTGAATTACACTACAGCGTAGGGCTCTGTCACAAAGACGGCCGGAGTGGGTGGCGTCAGACCAGAAGCAGGAACTGGAAAAGGATACCGCAGGTAGAGTGAAATGGCGTTTGCGCCGTCTTTATTGTAAATACCACAAAAAATAAATAAAAGGTTTAAACAAAAACACTTTGCTCACAGAGCGAAAATAAAAGATTTAAACAAAAACAAATCTCAAACACAAAACAATCCTTAAGGACCGGCTGGGCAGTAGCCTTCACGGAACCTATAGCTTTTTCGCTTCGTTTCGTTTCGTTTTAGATTTCTCTTCTCGCTCTCCCGTACTCTCCTCTGTACACCCACCACCTCGAGCTGCAGAGCTGCAGGCTTTTTATATTCAGGTGACCATCTCCCGATTAGCAACCAAATTAATCACTTAATTAATTTGGGAGATGGACACCTTCTGCACGAAGTTTAATTATGTTGTGGATGGGGCTACCCATCCACGCTAAACAAAACAAACAATCGGCCATGCCGCCCTAATACAAAACAATAACATACGGCGCCACGCCATACATTTAAATACTAAATCATAATAAACCAATACAAAATAACACAGGGGCGGAGGGGGACCCCGCATTCTAAACTAAAATAAACAAAACAATGTACAGGGCTGCTCGCCCTGTTACAGGCTCCCACGTCCTTTAATCCGGGTTGAGTTACACTACAGCGTAGGACTCAAATGTCCTTTAATCCGGGCTGAATTACACTACAGCGTAGGGCTCCCACTTCCTTTAATCCGGGCTGAATTACACTACAGCGTAGGGCTCCCACTTCCTTTAATCCGGGCTGAATTACACTACAGCGTAGGGCACCCACGTCCTTTAGTCCGGGCTGAATTACACTACAGCATAGGGCTCCCATGTCCTTTAATCCGGGCTGGATTACACTACAGCGTAGGGCTCCCCCACGTCCTTTAATCCGGCCTTAATTACACTACAGCGTAGGGCTCCCACGTCCTTTAATCCGGGCTGAGTTACACTACAGCGTAGGGCTCCCATGTCCTTTAATCCGGGCTGGATTACACTACAGCGTAGGGCTCCCATGTCCTTTAATCCAGGCTGGATTACACTACAGCGAAGGGCTCCCATGTCCTTTAATCCAGGCTGGATTACACTACAGCGTAGGGCTCCCATGTCCTTTAATCCGGCCCTGCCTGAGACGGTAGGTTTCATTAATTCTGTATTCTTGCTGTGTTGTCCCTGTTTTTGCCTTTACCCTCTGCTCACTGTTAACCCTGTAGCAATACGCAATGCTCAGAAAGACCCAGGGCAATCACTCACATGCAAACAAGCAATCATTGGTAAGATGAATGGATTTATATAATACCTGCCGATAAATACTTCTTAAAGGCAATTCCATGTACGATTATCAACACCCCCGTACAATTTAATATAACAAACTGCAAAATGTACTATGAGTGGATGCTGTGAATAAATTAAGATGACAGGGAAACTTTAAAAATAAGAGTCAAACCTTATTGCATTGAATCTAATTCAACTGGCAATGCCAAGTTGGGGTGACTCATCAAAATGATCAGCATCTTTTTTGTTGGATGAAGAGTGCTTGCCTTACAGCGATTAAGCTAATAATGTCAACAATAAAAAAAGAACCACAAAGCCAGGGTTTGGGCAGCACAGTGGAGTGAAGCGCAGTGTTTGATATACGAGACCTACATCTTAATTCAGTCTGGGCCTTGAGGGAAGCTGGTTTGCAAATTCAGCAGACTTGGGAACAATTCTCAAAATAGACTGAGGCCTGGTTATAAAGCCCCTTCTGCTTCCGTTGTAAAGGGAATCACAGCACTCTGGAACTGATACACGCACCCTATGAGATCTGTCAGGCACATGCAATTGTGAAGGTCTCGAACCAACTCCCGTCCTTCAAGAAGCTGCTTGATGAGATTCTGGGATCAATAAGCGACTAACAACCAAACGAGCAAGATGGGCCGAATGGCCTCCACTCGTTTGTAACCTTTCGTATGTTCTTATGTTCCCGTAGGCAAGCCAGTTTATTGCAATGTGGAATTTGGGATTGGAAAGACCCTCCCTGGCAGGCAATTCAAATTCAACAAGTGTCGTAATGGGTTAGGGTCAAAGGCTATTTCCGAAGTGTTCAAAGGCCTTCTTTACACTGAAATGGATGCAACGTCTCCTCTGCTTTGAACCGTATGCTTTAGCGCCTGCATTTTATACTGATGTGTCTCCTCTGCTTTGAAGCGTATGCTTTACCGCCTGCATTTTATACTGATGTGTCTCCTCTGCTTTGAACCGTATGCTTTAGCACCTGCATTCTATACTGATGTGTCTCCTCTGCTTTGAACCGTATGCTTTAGTGCCTGTATTTTATACTGATGTGTCTCCTCTGCTTTGAACCGTATGCTTTACCGCCTGCATTTTATACTGATGTGTCTCCTCTGCTTTGAACCGTATGCTTTACCGCCTGCATTTTATACTGATGTGTCTCCTCTGCTTTGAACCGTATGCTTTAGTGCCTGTATTTTATACTGATGTGTCTCCTCTGCTTTGAACCGTATGCTTTAGTGCCTGTATTTTATACTGATGTGTCTCCTCTGCTTTGAACCGTATGCTTTAGTGCCTGCATTTTATACTGATGTGTCTCCTCTGCTTTGAACCGTATGCTTTACCGCCTGCATTTTATACTGATGTGTCTCCTCTGCTTTGAACCGTATGCTTTACCGCCTGCATTTTATACTGATGTGTCTCCTCTGCTTTGAACCGTATGCTTTAGCGCCTGCATTTTATACTGATGTGTCTCCTCTGCTTTGAACCGTATGCTTTAGTGCCTGTATTTTATACTGATGTGTCTCCTCTGCTTTGAACCGTATGCTTTAGTGCCTGCATTTTATACTGATGTGTCTCCTCTGCTTTGAACCGTATGCTTTAGTGCCTGCATTTTATACTGATGTGTCTCCTCTGCTTTGAACCGTATGCTTTACCGCCTGCATTTTATACTGATGTGTCTCCTCTGCTTTGAACCGTATGCTTTACCGCCTGCATTTTATACTGATGTGTCTCCTCTGCTTTGAACCGTATGCTTTAGTGCCTGTATTTTATACTGATGTGTCTCCTCTGCTTTGAACCGTATGCTTTACCGCCTGCATTTTATACTGATGTGTCTCCTCTGCTTTGAACCGTATGCTTTACCGCCTGCATTTTATACTGATGTGTCTCCTCTGCTTTGAACCGTATGCTTTACCGCCTGCATTTTATACTGATGTGTCTCCTCTGCTTTGAACCGTATGCTTTAGCACCTGCATTTTATACTGATGTGTCTCCTCTGCTTTGAACCGTATGCTTTACCGCCTGCATTTTATACTGATGTGTCTCCTCTGCTTTGAACCGTATGCTTTAGTGCCTGCATTTTATACTGATGTGTCTCCTCTGCTTTGAACCGTATGCTTTAGTGCCTGCATTTTATACTGATGTGTCTCCTCTGCTTTGAACCGTATGCTTTAGTGCCTGTATTTTATACTGATGTGTCTCCTCTGCTTTGAACCGTATGCTTTAGCACCTGCATTTTATACTGATGTGTCTCCTCTGCTTTGAACCGTATGCTTTAGTGCCTGCATTTTATACTGATGTGTCTCCTCTGCTTTGAAGCGTATGCTTTACCGCCTGCATTTTATACTGATGTGTCTCCTCTGCTTTGAACCGTATGCTTTACCGCCTGTATTTTATACTGATGTGTCTCCTCTGCTTTGAACCGTATGCTTTAGCACCTGCATTTTATACTGATGTGTCTCCTCTGCTTTGAACCGTATGCTTTAGTGCCTGCATTTTATACTGATGTGTCTCCTCTGCTTTGAACCGTATGCTTTACCGCCTGCATTTTATACTGATGTGTCTCCTCTGCTTTGAACCGTATGCTTTAGTGCCTGCATTTAATACTGATGTGTCTCCTCTGCTTTGAACCGTATGCTTTAGCACCTGCATTTTATACTGATGTGTCTCCTCTGCTTTGAACCGTATGCTTTACCGCCTGCATTTTATACTGTGATTTGGAAACACAACCACAAAGCAATTATTTAAATTCCCCACAGTCACTTTCATTACTTGCTTGAAACAACCTGCTAGTCATCAGAGCACTTGCTCAGCTTAATCATTTTCTCAACAGTTTTATAAGTTTTGATGTTTAATTACTTAAATTAAAAATGTATGTAAAACTGATATTGAGTCTCCACTTCAACTTTTTTTTTTTTAAATGCAGACAATTATGCAGTAACATAACAAATCATTTGATAAGATATTCAAGAGCAGGGCTATAAACAGATTTTTAAAATAAACCAATTTTACAAACGCAGCAATGTTTCATTTCATCCCAGTCACTCCGTCACCAAACGTCTCTCGTTCCAGTAATCCTCATCTCAAAATTTCAGATTGGAATGTATAATGTAGTAATATTGTTATTTGTCCTTGCATTGCATAATCAAATTCAGGACTGAGACACCTTGCTTGTGCAAAACTCCCTGATGCATATCCAATGCGCCGTCAGGAGCATCGCTGCCATGGAGCGTAGCCGAATGCCAGAGCAGTCACGCAATCAGAATTTCAGAAAAGGAAATACATTGTTCATAGTTGGCAAAGTATCATAGAATCACAGCATAACACTCATACTTCACAAAGTTAGTCTTTCCGCTCCTTGTACTCCATGTGTCGCTTTTCTAGTAGGGTTACCATAGCAGTCGGTCACAGGTATTTGTAATGCGTGAACAAATGCGTAAGAATAGCTGGATGGATTTATCTGTTAAATCGTCAACAATTTGACTAATACCACCTGCAGCTAATTAATGTGTTGACCTATAACTCACAAGTATTTGTGGTGGTATTTTCTGTGAAATCACGTGATAACTCAGAAACTCCTCCCTTTTCACCAACTCGAGTTCTGGGAGAATTCAGGCAGATTGGGGAGCACTCGAGTTGGCTGACCATGGAAATGAGGTATACTGGGACAATGCATAATTATTTTAAATGCATGGGTTTTGGTTTATAATATGCAAAAATGTGGCATGTTGTAGCTGATTTTGGAGGGCATTTGTTTGTCTGAGAAATTGTAGCAATGATTTGTGGCATTTTTGGGGATCAAAATAATATCAACGTTGTGCATATTGGTAGTTTGTGAGGAATGTTGTTGGGATTCATGCATTTGCCAAAGGAGGGGCAGGAAATGTCTATATAAATTAATATAAAGTGTTATTATTGTTACAGATGTGGTCCAATTTAGACTAAATCTGTGCATTTAATCAATGTATTTAAGTGGTCTAGCTTATTTCAATAATCGGATCCCCCGTGAATTGTCAGCTTCGGGCCCTGTGGGTGTCTGCACTATCTGTCTTGGCTGCGCTGTGACGTTTGATTAGTCATGTCGTCTCTGCAATTGCTGCACTCAATTGTCTGCTTGCAGGGGGTAAAGAAATTCGCCTTTCATCTCGAGTTACATTTCATTTATATAAGCGTACCGTGTTTGAAATACGCATACCCCTTTGTGACTTTGATTTGTTTGTATTGTCGTTGGGATCAATTCTTAGTTCTGCATGGGGGGGCGGACCGCTGTTTCCCACTGGTTGGCGCCTTCTCGGCGCTGGCAATTGAGAAGGAAATTACCTTCACTTAAGTTTTATAGAGACATCCCTACACATTTTTACAAAGCTTTTACACATACTGGTTCTCTAATGTATTGCTTCCAACCCCTGATAAACTGGATGTTCTATCAGTCGCTCGCACACCAGTCCTCCAGATCAACAAACCATCTCAACGGATCCAATAGAACATCTATTCTAATTTGGAAATGACGCTGCAGGACATTCAAGGATCTGCTCTAACATTCAGGATACAAATGTCGCTGCAGGACTTCTAAGATCTGCTCTAACCATCTTCCAAACCACCCGTCACAAAGGCGTCCAGGAGTTCTGTCAACGTTCTGCACCCTGGGTGCTTCTCCCCATTCAAGGATGTTCTTCTAGAAACTACATCGTCTCTGCTACTGTGGGTTCCTCCAAAATCCCCACCGAAACCTGTTCCTTGATCCATTAAAATCGGACCTCTGCATCGGAGACCTTAAACATCAATCTCAGGTCATGTATTCTGTACATTTTAAAGCATGTAAAAATATTGTACTAATTGCTCTTTTTGCTTCTAGCTGCCTGCCGAGGCGTTTTTCCTGCAGTTGGTGTGCACCTCGGGTGACGTATTCCGTGCATTTGGAGCTCGTAGTGTCATGCGGGTTGTGTTTGCCCTTTTCTGGCTGCCTGATGGGGTCCTGCTGCAGTTCAGGTGGTGTTTTCTACCTTTCATAAACAAAGTAAATCCCATAAATTAAGGGAAGGAGAAACTGTTCACATTGCTCGCACTATTTTTTTTTTTTTGTCCCCACATTTCCATGCTGAGATATCTGGCTTCCAGACCCCAATCTGCACCTTGGGACCTGCTCTTTCTAACTGTGCAGAACCTGGCAGTCTCCAGGTCCTGGTTTCTGCAAGACTCCAAGATCTCCAAAAAGGGCGGCCTTTCTTCCTTGAACTATTTGTTCCATTCATAACATAAGAAAGTTTACAAATGAGAGGAGGCCATTCAGCCCATCTTGCTTGTTTGGTTGTTAGTAGCTTATTGATCCCAGAATCTCATCAAGCAGCTTCTTGAAGGATCCCAGGGTGTCAGCTTCAACAACATTACTGGGGAGTTGGTTCCAGACCCTCACAATTCTCTGTGTAAAAAAGGGAACCAATCTTTGTATTATTGGCATTCTGCATGGTTGAACTTAATATAATATAATGTTATACTTTTGACTTGTTCTTTTTTCCTGATTAAGGGACTTGGCTTCTGAGTCCTTTTCAAGCACAGCAGTTTCCACTTCACAGCTACGTTTTGAAATACCACTGGGGGCTCTCCCTTACCTGACCTTGTTTTAATATTCAGCTTGTGATGCTAAAAACAACTGATTCATTGTATAAAGCGACTCTCAAATGGTGTTGTTACCAGGATGTATACTATTCCACCGGGAACCCAGATTATTATTGTGTATACTGTTTAAATATGTATTTAAATGGTCTGATTATGGCAGTTGTAATGCAATAAATAAATAATAAATAAATAGTCTTCAGCTATTCTATTAAATGACAGTCATATACCTGGAACTTGAACAAGGGAGTAATGATTAGGCATGGCTTAAATAACTACTGTGTTAATGATGCTGTTGAGAAATCTCACATTCTGTGGGAACCCTGTTTAATATGTGTTTTCTTTGACCTTATTTTCATATTACAAGTGTCTGTTTACCGTAAAGGGGTGTTTTCAACCTATTTTAGTAAGGGAAAGTGGAAGATCCATTTGCCTTGCATCTTATACCTTTACAGTCTGGGAGTTTAATGAAAATAATTGCTGTTTTTTTTTCTACTCAGCTGTTGCCAAAGCTTAGAAATATGCAAGAAACTAATTATTCGATTTTTTATTTTTATTATTATTTGTTTATTTAGCAGACGCCTTTACCCAAGGCGACTTACAGAGACTAGGGTGTGTGAGCTATGCATCAGCTGCAGAGTCACTTACAACTACATCTCACCCGAAAGACGGAGCACAAGGAGGTTAAGTGACTTGCTCAGGGTCACACAATGAGTCAGTGGCTGAGGTGGGATTTGAACCGGGGACCTCCTGGTTACAAGCCCTTTTCTTTAACCACTGGACCACACAGCCTCATTTATAGTGGGATTACAGCCCCAAACCATTTCAAAACCATCCTTATCCTGAAAAAAAGAAAAAAGGACCAGGGGTCACAAGTGGAGATTAGATGAAGAGTAATTCAGAAAAGAAAATAGGAGGCACTTTTTAACTCCCCAGTAATGTTGAAGCTGACACCCTAGGATCCTTTAAGAAGCTGTTTGATGAGATTCTGGGATCAATAAGCTACTAACAACCAAACGAGCAAGATGGGCCGAATGGCCTCCTCTCGTTTGTAAACTTTATGTTCTTATCCAGTTTGTGAGCGAGTTGTCTGAAACTTCTGCATTTCCTGGTGTAAGAGAGGAAGCAATGCTGTTCAGAGAAGACATCAAAAGACAGAGAAAACACTTTGTTGACGGGCAACTCTTTGCAGACAGTCGTTATAGTTATAGAAATCCGCAAGATTTATTAAAGCAACATTAATAAAACAAGTATTGATTTTACGCCCAGTATTCCACAATCATATATATTTGGTTTACAATAATATAATGGTAAACAATGACGAGTGCGAGCAACTTGGATGTGAGTATAAACCTAGAGGGTTCATGTTGAATAGCGAATCAGAAAGACTAGATCACAGGTCTTCGCTACGAGCAGGTTAAACATGAGCTGGAGATAGATCTGCGCCAATAAAAAGAGGGCTGTAACAAGGGGTTCATTTGGAAATTTAAAAAACTACCAGATCTTATAATTAAGGAAGATGGAAAGTATTTTTGTTAATAGACCTAATGTGCTGACCTTGGTTTACAATAGTCCCATATATCCCTTACAAATAGGTACCACGGGATTACCATGGGATTACCATGGCGGTACTATGGTACTGCATGGCACATTGATGGTACAGGATAGAGCTAGAAGAATAAGTACCATGGTACAGTATTGGATTACAGTTGTAAAAATAAAATAGCACAGTGGTGCATTATACTTTAGACAATCTGAAATACATGTGTAAAGCTGATTTTTTTTAACCTATCAAATTCAAGGAACAAGAACATATTTGCAGTAACAGCTCTGTAATTAATATTTTGGCAATTACAAATTGAAAGAAGGGCTGCAACCTTTTACTGCTATTCTTAGTATAACAATAATTATTATTATTATTACTATTATATTATTATTATGCACACAGGAAGCTGCATTAGTGAGTCTAATGTGAATCCCAAACATTGACACCTCCAGAAGGGTAAAGGTGGGAAATGGCCCTTCATGCATCCCCAACCTAGTCCTGTGCAGAGCAACCCCTGGACCATGTATCAACACCAGTGGGTGATTAATGAAAAAAAAAAAATCTAGGTTTTACTTTTAAATTCCTGCAATAATTTTGCAAATACATATTTGCTGTTTTTTGTTGAACTGTTTCATCATTAATTGGCGTGACTTCGCCATGTTGGTGTGTGCGTTGGGAGTGGACTTTATTATATTTTTCCACCATTAGGAAAATAGCATGAGAATATTTATTATATACAATATATTAGCTCTTGTACATTTTTTTTTTTTACTTCTGCAACTTTGCGGTGGACTTTTGCGGTGGACTCGTTTTGTCTTGCTCATCATTTTTTCTTTTTAGAGAAATTGTCTGTTTACAGTTTAGGTTTGCAAAAAAAATATGTATCGATAATGGCAAATTTACCTCTGTTTGACAATAGGAAAACACATCACATCGCAATTGATTGTACCTGTAGCAAAATCTCAGTGTACCTACCACTTTCAATGTTACGATGTACCACTTTCTAACATTACATGGGTTAAGTTTTGGTACACGTACCACATTGTGACGATGTACCACTTTCTAACATTACATGGGTTAAGTTTTGGTACACGTACCACATTGTGACGATGTACCACTTTCTAACATTACACGGGTTAAGTTTTGGTACGTGTACCACATTGTGACGATGTACCACTTTCTAAAATTACACGGGTTAAGTTTTGGTACGCGTACCACATTGTGACGATGTACCACTTTCTAACATTACACGGGTTAAGTTTTGGTACGTGTACCACATTGTGACGATGTACCACTTTCTAAAATTACACGGGTTAAGTTTTGGTACGCGTACCACATTGTGACGATGTACCACTTTCTAAAATTACACGGGTTAAGTTTTGGTACGCGTACCACATTGTGACGATGTACCACTTTCTAACATTACACGGGTTAAGTTTTGGTACGTGTACCACATTGTGACGATGTACCACTTTCTAACACTACACTGGACCTGAAAGCAGCGTGAGACGCACACCAAGGCAGACGCGGAGAGAAGGAACAGGTGCTGCAGGATTTTCTAATGAAAAAACATACTGGTATGTTAATATTGTTTTATATCCATTCAATTCTAAATCACAGGAAGGGAGCAGAGGCTGTGAGAGAAGGGTAACATTCAAGCGAAAACAAATAAATATAAAATTATGGGAGACGTCTCATTGTTGGTTTTGATCTGCGGAAGGTAGCTGGAACTATTAAGAAATGAGACTATTATCATTTGATTGATCTCCATATTCCAGTCCACCATTTCATTATTTTGTTTTTGCTTATTTTTATTTAACACTAGTACACAAAAACAGTAATAAACACTAGTACGTAAAAACAGTAATACAACACTAGTACATAAAAACAGTAATATATCACTAGAACATAAAAACAGTAATAAACACTAGTATATAAAAACAATAATATATCACTAGAACATAAAAACAGTAATAAACACTTTTACATAAAAACAGTAATAAACCCTAGTATATAAACACAGTAATAAACACTAGTACATAAAAACAATAATATATCACTAGTACATAAAAACAATAATATATCACTAGAACATAAAAACAGTAATAAACACTAGTACATAAAAACAGTAATACAACACTAGTACATAAAAACAATAATATATCACTAGAACATAAAAACAGTAATAAACACTAGTATATAAAAACAGTAATAAACACTAGTACATAAACACAGTAATAAACACTAGTACATAAAAACAATAATATATCACTAGTACATAAAAACAGTAATAAACACTAGTACATAAAAACAGTAATACAGCACTAGTAACATAAAAACAGTAATAAACACTAGTACATAAATCAGTAATCACTACCCCTGGTACCAAGTTCAATTATTATTTATTATTTATTTCTTAGCAGACTTACAATATATCACATTAAACATTATTTCACATTATTATGTTTTTATTTATTTTACATATAATTACCCATTTATCCAGTTGGGTTTTTAATGAAGCAATCTAGGTAAGGTACCTTGCTCAAGGGTACAGCAGCGTCCCCCACCTGGGATTAAACCCACGACCCTCCGGTCAAGAGTCCAGAGCCCTAACCACTACTCCACACTGCTGCCAATTGGAAAGCAATGTGTCTACCATGGTAATACATCACTAGTACATAAAAACACTAATACAACACTAGTAGATAAAACATACAAGAACAGTAGAAAAAGCAAAACGGTCAAAAAAAAAAAAAGATTAAAGTGGAAACGATAGATCATAACAATAGGTTTTCAATCTTGAGTTAAACATTGCATGTTGTGTGTGTGCGTGCAGGGGTCGTGTATTGTGTGTGTGCAGGGGTTGTATGTTGTGTGTGTGCGTGCAGGGGTTGCATGTTGTGTGTGTGCATGCAGGGGTTGCGCGTTGTGTGTGTGCGTGCAGGGGTTGCGCGTTGTGTGTGTGCATGCAGGGGTTGCATGTTGTGTGTGTGTGCATGCAGGGGTTGCATGTTGTATGTGTGCGTGCAGGGGGTTGCATTGTGTGTATGCGTGCAGGGGATTGCATTGTGTGTATGCATGCAGGGGTTGTGTGTGTATGCGTGCAGGGGTTGTGTGTGTGCGTGCAGGGGTTGTATGTTGTGTGTGTGCATGCAGGGGTTGCGTGTGTGCATGCAGGGGTTGCGTGTGTGCGTGCAGGGGGTTGCATTGTGTGGATGTGTGTGTTAGGGGTTGTGTGTGGATGTGTGTGTAGCGGTTGTGTGTGTAGGGGTTGTGTGTGGATGTGTGTGTAGGGGTTGTGTGTGGATGTGTGTGTAGCGGTTGTGTGTGTAGGGGTTGTGTGTGTGTGTGTGTGTGTAGGGGTTGTGTGTGGATGTGTGTGTAGCGGTTGTGTGTGGATGTGTGTGTAGGGGTTGTGTGTGTAGGGGTTGTGTGTGTAGGGGTTGTGTGTGGATGTGTGTGTAGGGGTTGTGTGGGGTTGTGTGTGTAGGGGTTGTGTGTGTAGGGGTTGTGTGTGGATGTGTGTGTAGGGGTTGTGTGTGTAGGGGTTGTGTGTGTAGGGGTTGTGTGGGGTTGTGTGTGTGTGTAGGGGTTGTGTGTGGATGTGTGTGTAGCGGTTGTGTGTGTAGCGGTTGTGTGTGTAGGGGTTGTGTGTGTGTGTGTAGGGGTATTGGTTTGGCGTGAAAGACTTGGGGGCAGGGGGATAGAGGGGATATAAGAGGGTGCGTGGAAAATACCGGGAGATTGGGGGAGACAAGAATGTGAGAGAAGGCTGTGTTAGGGGAGAAAAAGAGAAAAAGGGTAGGGTAAGGAAAGACAAATACAATTAATCATTTTATTTTCATTTTGATTTGATTTTATGAATTATTTATGTTAAAAATAAATGGCTTGAGGCTTAAACTCCATCACAGCCTCAGTCTCATCTTTGTCCCAAGAACCTACAGTATTTAACCTTTGCTAATGTGAATATAATTCCAGGTTTTGTAAAGTCATTTAGAAATGCAAGGTTGTATTTTTTCACAATGCTTCTTTGAAAAACGTTTTCCTGCTCAGCTGCAAATCATGGTAAAATTATGAAAATAGATTGAACAACAAGTGTCCAGTTGGTTAATCACTTCAGCTGCGTATACCTTCCTCAGCATTGTTGTGTTCAATTAATTGACTTTCCGTTCTGGCAACCTGTCTCTGCTTTCACCTGCGATTATTACTGAATGCTTGAATATCCAGCGTCAATGTGTTTTTGTTATAATTATTTTATTTTATTTCATAATCAATTAATTAAATATGAAAGAAACATGACTTTAAGTTAGTGTCTGGTTAGTAATTGTAGTAAATTGTAAATCGATTAGTTGTATGTATACGCTAGCCGAGGAAAGAGACGAATGAAACTACATCAGATGAGTCAGTTCTGCACTAGTCTCTCCTTTTATGCAGACAATTATCACTGTAGCTGAATACAAGACTGCTAAGCATATAATAACTTTAGCACATTATGTGAGTGGAGTTCTTAAGAAAGCCCTTTGCCCCTAATAAGTCAAATTTGCTCTTTTACACGTTTTAAAATGTATGTAGCTTCAACCCTCGCCCAGCACCCCCTAAGGTCCCCATAACTGTACCATGGTAGACACATTGTATTCCAATTGAACTTGATACCATGGTAGACACATTGTATTCCATTTGAACTTGATACCATAAGAACATATGAAAGTTTACAAACCAGAGGAGGCCATTCGGCCCATCTTGCTCATTTGGTTGTTTGTAGCTTATTGATCCCAGAATCTCATCAAGCAGCTTCTTGAAGGATCCCAGGGTGTCAGCTTCAACAACATTACTGGGGAGTTGGTTCCAGATCCTCACAATTCTCTGTGTAAAAAAGTGCCTCCTATTTTCTGTTCTGAATGCCCATTTATCTAATCTCCATTTGTGACCCCTGGTGCTTGTTTCTTTTTTCAGGTCGAAAACGTCCACTGGGTCGACATTGTCAATACCTTTTAGAATTTTGAATGCTTGAATCAGATTGCAGCGTAGTCTTCTTTGTTCAAGACTGAATAGATTCAATTCTTTTAGTCTGTCTGCTTACGACATGCCTTTTAAAAACTGGGATATCTGGTTGCTCTTCTTTGCACTCTTTCTAGAGCAGCAATATCCTTTTTGTAAGGAGGTGACCAGAACTGAACACAATATTCCAGATGAGGTCTTACTAATGCATTCTCAAGTTTTAACATTACTTCCCTTGATTTAAATTCAACACTTTTTTTAGGGGGTTCCTGAGTGGCGCATCCAGTAAAGGCGCTCCACGTGGAGTGCAGGATGCGCTCTATAGTCTGGACGTCGCGAGTTCGAGTCCAGGCTATTCCTTTGCCGACCAAGGATGGGAGCTTCCAGGGGGCGGCGCCCGGCCAATTGAGTGCCGCCCCCTGGAAGCTCCCATCGGGGGAGGGAGGGCTAGGTCGGCCAGGGTGTCCTCGGCTCACCACGCACCAGCGACCCCTGTAGTCTGGCCGGGCGCCTGCGGGCTTGCCTAAAAGCTGCCCAAGAGCTGCGTTGTCCTCCGACGCTGTAGCTCTTGGGCGGCTGCATGGTGAGTCCGCAGTGTGATAAAAAGCGGTCAGCTGAAGGCACACGCTTCGGAGGACAGCATGTGTTCGTCTTCACCCTCCCGAGTCAGCGCAGGGGTGGTAGCGGTGAGTTGAGCATAATAAAATAATTGGCGATTCCAAATTGGGAGAAAACAATAAAAATAATTGGCAACAACAAAATTAAAAAAAAAAAAAAAGAAAAAAAAAATCCAACACTTTTCACAATATATCCGAGCATCTTGTTGGTCTTTTTTTTTTTATAGCTTCCCCACATTGTCTAGATGAAGACATTTCTGAGTCAACATAAACTCCTAGATCTTTTTCATAGATTCCTTCTTCTGTATCTCCCATATGATATGTATAATGCACATTTATATTGCCTGTGTACAGTACCTTACACTTTTCTCTATTACATGTCATTTTCCATGTGTCTACCCAGTTCTGAATGCTGTCTAGATCATTTTGAATGGTCTTTGCTGCTGCAACAGTGTTTATCACTCCTACTATTTTTGTGTAATCTGCAAATTTAACAGTTTACTTACTATACCAGAATCTAAATCATTAATGTAGATTAGGAATAGCAGAGGACCTAATACTGATCCCTGTGGTACACCACTGGTTACCTCGCTCCATTTTGAGGTTTCTCCTCTAAATCAGTACTTTCTGTGTTCTACATGTTAACCACTGCCTAATCCATGAGCATGCATTTCCTTGAATTCCTACTGCGTTCAGTTTGAGAATGAATCTTTTATGCAGAACTTTGTCAAAATCTTTCTGGAAATCTAAATAAACCATGCCGTATGCTTTGCAATTATCCATTGTCGATGTTGCATCCTCAAAAAAATCAAGCAAGTTAGTTAGACACGATCTCCCTTTCCTACAACCATGCTGACAGTCTCCCAGGATATTGTTATTGTTACCATATAGCTAATTTTCCATTTTGGATCTTATTATAGTTTCCATAAGTTTACATAGAATAGAAGTCAGGCTTATTGGTCTGTAGTTACCTGGTTCGGTTTTGTCTCCCTTTTTGTGGATCGGTATTATGTTTGCAATTTTCCATTGTGTCGGTACAACCCCTGTGTCAAGAGACTGTTGCATGATCTTGGTTAGCGGTTTGTAAATAATTTCTTTCATTTCTTTGAGTACTATTGGGAGGATCTCATCCGGCCCAGGGGATTTGTTTATTTTAAGAGCTCCTAGTCCCTTTAACACTTCTGCCTCTGTTATGCTAAAGTTATTTAAAACTGGATAGGAACAGGTCGACATGTGGAGTATGTTGGAGGCTGTGTGGTCCAGTGGTTAAAGAAACGGGCTTGTAACTAGGAGTTCCCCGGTTCAAATCCCACCTCAGTCACTGATTCATTGTGTGACCCTAAGCAAGTCACTTGTGCTCCATCTTTCGGGTGAGATGTAGTTGTAAGTGCCTCTGCAGCTGATGCATAGTTCACACACCCTAGTCTCTGTAAGTCACCTTGGAGAAAGGCATCTGCTAAATGTTGTCCGTATCCTCCTTTGTAAAAACCTTTGAAAAGTAATCATTTAATATATATGCTATTTTTTTCTTCGTCTATGATTTTGCCATTTGTGTCTTAGATATTTAACCTACTCTTTGAATGTTCTCTTGCTGTTATAATATTGGAAAAACATTTTGGAATTAGTTTTAGCCCCCTTAGCAATGTTCATTTCTATCACTCTCTTCTAACTTCCTTTTTGACTTGTGTTTGCAGTTCCAAATACTCTTTCTGTGTACTTTGTTTTTGGTCCCTTTTAAACGCTCTGTAAAGTGCCTTTTTTTTGCTGAATTTTTTTTTTTTTAAATTGCTCTATTAAAACATTTTGGCCATTTTGTTTTAGATTTAGATTTGTCTACTTTTGGGATGTAATTGCTTTGCGCCTCTAGTACTACATTTTAAAAAAGCAGCCATCCTTTTTCTGTTAATTTTTTCTCTATTTTATTCCAAACTACTTATGTTAGTATCTTTTTCAATACCTTCATAGTTTGCTTTTCTAAAATTGTAAACCTTAGCTTTAATCATTACTTTTAAAAATCACTTCAAATGAGACCATGTTGTGGTCCGAGTTTGCCAATGACTCTCTTACCTCTGTTTTAGTTATTCTGTCTTCGTTATTTGAAAAGACTAAAATCAAGGCATGCCTCCCCTCTAGTCGGTGCCTTGACAAATTGCGTTAGGAAGCAGTCATTTGTCATTTCCACCATTTCAATTTCGTCCGTTGTGCTCCCCACCAGGTTTTCCCATTTTATATGGGGGAAGTTGAAATCCCCCATTAGTATGGCTTCTCCTTTGCTACATGCATTTCTAATGTCATTGTATAACAGATTATTTTGCTTGGCGTCTGAATTTGGCGGTCTGTAGCATGCTCCTATTATGGTCTTTGAATTTTTGTCCATTATTCTGACCCATATTGATTCTGCATTGTTTTCTTCATCCAGATTTAACTGGACTCCATGACTATTTCTTATCTATAGCGCTACCCCTCCGCCTCTTCTGTCCTGTTTGTCTTTCCTATACAGTGTGTACCCACTAATATTATATTCGTCTCCATCACTCTCAGACAACCAAGTTTCTGTAACACCTATCACATCGTAGTTACTTGTTAGTGCAGTAGCTTCAAGTTCTAACATTTAGATAAATACATGTAATGGATGTCTTACCTGAGTTGTTGTCCTTGTTTTGATGTGGTCTCCCTTCTGTTTTTTTTTTTTCTCCCCCCTTCCTTTCTAGTTTAAATGCTTCTGAACCTCCTCAAGGATCCTGAGACATACTGAAAATAGCTGTGGGGCCCTTCATTGATTTAATGCAAGTGTCAGGACATTTCTCCTTGTCTTCGATTTCTATTAAGATACTGTGATGTAAACATGCCCATAGACATGAGTGAGAATGTATACGTGTTTCCTGAATGCACATACTAAATATAAATAGATACATGTTTATAAAAACACCACAAGTTTAGAAGTTAGTATAAGTTTGCCTGTGTCCTTGGCAGACTCCAAACATGAATTTACTGATTGGGAGGCATTATCTTCGCCTAAGATTATCAAATATAATTATTTAGATGACAATATGTTGTACAACAGGCTGAAATTCATTTTAACATTCAAATCTACATTGCTGAATTCACAGTTATACTGTATTATTTACATTTTTATAGTATTATCGGATGTAATTTAGTACTGCATATAATTAGTTTTATTGTATGTTTGTCTTTTATATTATGGCAACATAAACTGGCCCTTGAGGTTCAGTTGCAATAAGGGTAAATTAGGAATAGATTGCAAGAATGTTTGTCCATAATACAAACTCTTATTACAAATAAACACTGGCATCCAACAGACATGCATCACAAGGAATACTGAAAAAGGAATACTAAAAGGGTAAATAATTACACAGAACATGAAGACAATGTGGACCAGGAATGTTTGTGACCAGGTTCCTCTCACAGAAGAACTAAAGCATATTGGGAACTGGTGAAAGATACCAGAAATCATTTTAGACATACAGCAATGTGTTTACTTCAGTCTGTAAGAGTTATGAATTCAGGTAAACATGGAATTAGCTACTTTGTTATGCTATAATGATGAGACCAGACTGTTTCAAAGTATAACAAATACTCACATTACATCCTACATTGAACATTATTGTATAGATGCAATGTATTAAACATAATAATAATAATAATAACAACTGACTGTCCACGACGATTCTGGAGGTATACAGAGCTTCTCTATCTGTGTGTGCCTCCATTGCCTGGTATTTACACAATAGTTTTTGTTATCTTACTAATGTCAATAGAAATTAGTTATTCATCTGTTGCTCCATTTAAGCGCAACCAACCATTGTTTACCATATTTTCCTTTCCCATACATTTCTGCAAAGGCTTTATCTCTCCAATCATTTTAGCCTAAGTTACCTTAACAACTCATCTTATGCCAAAGTCACCTCCAGCAAACCTCCAGCAAACTGGTTTACCAACACATTTCAATCTACAAGTCTGTAACTACCTTGAATGGATACAAATAAAATGAACAGATAGTAGTTATTTGGGATTTACATTTTGAACTCCAGGCCCATGAAGTGGCAGTATTGTAAGCAGTGAACGCCAGACCCATGAAGTGGCAGTATTGTAAGCAGTGAACGCCAGACCCATGAAGTGGCAGTATTGTAAGCAGTGAATGCCAAGCCCATGAAGTGGCAGTATTGTAAGCAGTGAACACCAGGCCCATGAAGTGGCAGTATTGTAAACAGTGAACGCCAGACCCATGAAGTGGCAGTATTGTAAGCAGTGAACGCCAGACCCATGAAGTGGCAGTATTGTAAACAGTGAACGCCAGACCCATGAAGTGGCAGTATTGTAAGCAGTGAACGCCAGACCCATGAAGTGGCAGTATTGTAAACAGTGAACGCCAGACCTGTGAAGTGGCAGTATTGTAAGCAGTGGACGCCAGGCCCGTGAAGTGGCAGCATTGTAAGCAGTGAACACCAGACCCATGAAGTGGCAGTATTGTAAACAGTGAACGCCAGACCTGTGAAGTGGCAGTATTGTAAGCAGTGGACGCCAGGCCCGTGAAGTGGCAGCATTGTAAGCAGTGAACACCAGACCCATGAAGTGGCAGTATTGTAAACAGTGAACGCCAGACCTGTGAAGTGGCAGTATTGTAAACATTGTGACTGGGCCCATGAAGTGGCAGTATTGTAAACAGTGAACTCCAGACCCATGAAGTGGCAGTATTGTAAACAGTGAACGCCAGACCCGTGAAGTGGCAGTATTGTAAACAGTGAACGCCAGACCTGTGAAGTGGCAGTATTGTAAACATTGTGACTGGGTCCATGAAGTGGCAGTATTGTAAGCAGTGAACGCCAGACCCGTGAAGTGGCAGTATTGTAAACAGTGAACGCCAGACCTGTGAAGTGGCAGTATTGTAAACATTGTGACTGGGCCCATGAAGTGGCAGTATTGTAAACATTGTGGCTGGGCACACAGATCTTTATACACGACAGTGCTTCGATTGGCTGCGTACAGATAGGGCATGGCAACCATTGAGTCCATCTCTTTAAAAGATGGACCATATTTAGAGCATAGAGGAGTGTAGTCAAGCATAGTGTTGACACAGATGTTAAAGAACATGGTTAACTTTGGTTGAGTACAGTACATGCATAGTTTAAACACAGTGAACTGCCACTTCATGCAAATGCCACTTCATGCAAATGTATAAAGGGACTGTGGCAGGGCAGAAGAAAAGCCCTGTAGATATTATTTAAAGGAAAGAGTGTATTGTTTGTTTATTTAAACAGCTGTTGGATTTTGTGTTTAGTTAAAAATACAAGGTATTGTTATGATTTAAATGTATTGTTTTGTGTTAATTTAGACTGTGTGTTATTTGGCAGCATGGATAGGGTTAAAGCCCCATCTTGGTAAACTTGTGTGGAATGTGACCATCTCCAAATTGAATCATTTAGTGTTAATTCAGAGATGGTCATGTGTATAAAAACCTGCAGCTTTTCTATGTTGGGTGGGTGTACAGAGAGAGAGAGAAAGTAAAAACAAAACTGAAAGAAAGCAATTGCTACTTGTGCTGGGCAGACCAGCACAGTATTTGTTTGGTATCAGTAATTCTGTTTGTGTTAGAGACTATTTTATTTAAACCTTTTATTTTGCTCACTGAGCTGTGTTTTTTTGTGAAAGTGTTTTGTTTATTTTTGGTTGCAATAAAAACAGCGCACCAGCACTTTCAACCCCAGCTGTCAGCTTTCTGGTCTGGGATGTCATCACTCTGCTATCCTGTCACAGGGACACTTAAACATCTTCGAAGAATTTAACAAAATGCCAGACTTTTAGCATTTCAATTACAGGCTTCCATAGTTCTTAAAAGCAAGAAGGTCTCCAAGAGGACACACAAAAAAAATAGTTTATAACAAAAACTATTTTTGCAGAGACATTTAATAATGTTGTGCACACACAACCCTCAAACACACTGGGCCCAGCATCTGGTTGGAGTGCATGCGGTTTGCAGATGCCTAACACAGGTTATAGTTACTCCCCATTCACACATCAGATTACAAACGTCAAGACCATGTCTGTAAAAAAAATACAAATAAAATGAATAGTAATAATGAGAGAGAGAGAGAGAGAGAGAGAGAGAGAGAGAGAGAGAGAGATATGCAGTGTTTATTGTAAATGAATGCTAGAGCAAGTACGGCCTTCTGTTGAATTAAACACAAAAAAACAAATAGCTCATAACACAGAAAAATAATTAAAGCTAGAATTTACTAGCAAGGAAAATAAATAGGTCTCTCCACAATAAAGAAATCCCCACTATGCAGTGAATATGATATCTGTATCAATTCAATGTCCCAATCCCATTCAGACACCAAACAAAAACAAGTCCAAACAAAAAAAGGGTTTGATTCAGTTCAGAAGTATTCCAAACAAACAAACAAATATACTGAAACATGTGTAATCCACTGCAGCTGTTAAATAAAAAAGGTTGGATCTCACCCAGTTATCTGCAATGCCATCCCCAGCGATGATTCCTTCTGTCCATATCCTGCCAGTAAGGCCATGTGGTTGAATCTTTCCTTCATCCAAAAACAGTTTAGAAAAAGGTCCAAAGTAACAACACAATAAATATAAAAATGAAAAAAACTGGTTTGAACAAGAATAGGTTAGGTGAACACGCAATGTTAGTATTGCTGCATATTCCTGAGCAACTATTGTCAACACGTCTTTACAATCTAAATGGAATGAAAAGAAAATACGGCGGACAAACAGAAAAAGTTACACATGCAAAGTACAGACCAATAAACTGCTGGCTCTTGGTGACGACCAAACCCACATGTCCAATAGGACTGGAAAAATACGTCAGTCCCTCCCTTTGACTATCTCTTCCTGTTTTTTTTTTTAAAACTCCCAGTAACTAACAGGAAGTTTCACCCCCTCCAACTAAGGGTAGCTAACAGGGACAAGTGCAAAGAGCCTTAGGAAAATAATTACATTAATACCCCTGTAACAGGGGGTCTTAGTACATGCTACTTTAGTTGTGGGTGTCCGCTGAATGATGAGAGAGAGACAGAAGGATGCAGTTGACAACGCCACTCAGGCGTCCAGGTTTTATTCAAATAAACAAAAATGTTGTCACAGGTGGCCGCCACTAAGCTACCAGCAATGATCGCCCTAGTGCACGAGGACATACACAGACAGAGTGTAATCAAAATAAGAGCTCTAAAAATGCAAAACAAAATACAGTGAGAAAACAGCTAAAAACAAAAGTTTGCCAAACACTGGCTTAGCGCTGCTCCCACTAAAAGCGAGGTCCCGCTACTCTGACACACTAAAATAAACTGTGGCGGGATCAAAATCCCCTATATTAATCCCTATACAACTCACTCACACTGACTCTCTACACAGTAGTGAGGCTGCATGCTTGCTGAAACTAGAACCAAAAAAAAACTGGCTTTCCAGCACCTTTTTTATACCATGTGGCTGGGCTTAATTGATCATCAATTAGTCAATTAAGCCCCAGCCACATTCCGCACATGGATTTGGCAGAGTTGGATTTAACCCCATCCCTGCCAAACTTAAATTCAAAACTTTACAACTTTATAAATAACTGCAAAAACCTGCCATATCTAGCACACACTAACAATTTTATGTTTTTTAAACTATACATATACACAATACAATACATTATTTACACGTGCAGGGCTTTTGCCCTGCCACAACCCCTAATAGCTGGGAGGTAATAAAAAATGAATTAGGTTCACTGCCTACCAGGGTTTAGGAAAACTAGGCATAAGTTATGGAGCTGAATTTTTATACCAAAGAACTGGATTGCCTGGCCAGGCATTCTGCCATACAATTAAGCTATGGCAAGTGAAGCACTTCTTGCTTCACTTTGGGTGGCTTGTTCCAAAACCTTGAAAGTTATCTGACGCCACCTGTGGTCAGATAAGGTTTCGAGTCAGAGCCCTGCAGCTGAAATGTTTTGTTCTGGTAACGACATGGGCTCCTGCAGAAGGAGGTCCTGTGGCTGTCCATGGTCATGTGGCTTGCTGTAGGAAATGAGAGGACAATGTAGAGGACTGTGAATCCATCCCCACGCTGGGACCTGGATAAAAATACAGTGCTGACAAGCCAATTAATCAGCTTTCAAGGTGCTGCTGAGAAAGACAAAAAAGAAAATCCTTTTAAAAGTGACTGAGAAGTGAAGCTGTGTTTACACTGGGCAGGTATCTTTGTGTAACATAACAACCTTGTACAGCATGTTTACCTTTTAACTACCAAGCACTATTAATTTTTTTCATATATTCTGCTGCATAGTTACCCCAGGACATTCTTCTGCATTGTTACCCCAGGACATTCTTCTGCATAGTTACTCCAGGACATTGTTCTGCATAGTTACCCCAGGACATTCTTCTGCATTGTTACCCCAGGACATTCTGCTGCATTGTTACCCCAGGACATTCTTCTGCATAGTTACCCCAGGACATTCTGCTGCATATTCACCCCAAGACATTCTTCTGCATAGTTACCCCAGGACATTCTTCTGCATTGTTACGCCAGGACATTCTTCTGCATTGTTACCCCAGGACATTATTCTGCATAGTTACCCCAGGACATTCTTCTGCATAGTTACCCCAGAACATTCTGCTGCATATTCACCCCAAGACATTCTGCTGCATAGTTACCCCAGGACATTCTTCTGCATAGTTACCCCAGGACATTCTTCTGCATAGTTACCCCAGGACATTCTTCTGCATAGTTACCCCAGGACATTCTGCTGCATATTCACCCCAAGACATTCTGCTGCATAGTTACCCCAGGACATTCTTCTGCATAGTTACCCCAGGACATTCTTCTGCATAGTTACCCCAGGACATTCTTCTGCATAGTTACCCCAGGACATTCTTCTGCATAGTTACCCCAGGACATTCTTCTGCATAGTCACCCCAAGACATTCTGCTGCATAGTTACCCCAGGACATTCTTCTGCATTGTTACCCCAGGACATTCTTCTGCATAGTTACTCCAGGACATTGTTCTGCATAGTTACCCCAGGACATTCTTCTGCATAGTTACCCCAGGACATTCTTCTGCATAGTTACCCCAGGACATTCTGCTGCATATTCACCCCAAGACATTCTTCTGCATAGTTACCCCAGGACATTCTTCTGCATAGTTACCCCAGGACATTCTTCTGCATAGTTACCCCAGGACATTCTTCTGCATTGTTACCCCAGGACATTCTTCTGCATTGTTACCCCAGGACATTCTGCTGCATATTCACCCCAAGACATTCTTCTGCATAGTTACCCCAGGACATTCTTCTGCATAGTTACCCCAGGACATTCTTCTGCATAGTCACCCCAGGACATTCTTCTGCATAGTTACCCCAGGACATTCTGCTGCATATTCACCCCAAGACATTCTTCTGCATAGTTACCCCAGGACATTCTTCTGCATAGTTACCCCAGGACATTCTTCTGCATAGTTACCCCAGGACATTCTTCTGCATAGTTACCCCAGGACATTCTTCTGCATAGTTACCCCAGGACATTCTGCTGCATATTCACCCCAAGACATTCTTCTGCATAGTTACCCCAGGACATTCTTCTGCATAGTTACCCCAGGACATTCTTCTGCATTGTTACCCCAGGACATTCTTCTGCATAGTTACCCCAGGACATTCTTCTGCATAGTTACCCCAGGACATTCTTCTGCATAGTTACCCCAGGACATTCTTCTGCATAGTTACCCCAGGACATTCTTCTGCATAGTTACCCCAGGACATTCTTCTGCATAGTTACTCCAGGACATTCTTCTGCATAGTTACCCCAGGACATTCTGCTGCATACTTACCCCAGAACATTCTGCTGCTGGCACATGCATGACTCATAAAGACATTGCTCTACTTATTATGTCATTCACAGTGTTCTGTTCTTGGGGCTCACATATCATTTTCAAACACATTTTCACGAGTCAAAGCAGGCTGGAGTGTGCGCAGCAGAACGAGCAGCACTCATTGATGTCAGACTGATGTAAACATTGTAGAGGTGTAGCTCGGTTCAGTGGTTCTTCTTCTTCTTCTTCTTCTTCTTAAGAACATAAGAACATAAGAAAGTTTTACAAATGAGAGGAGGCCATTCGGCCCATCTTGCTCGTTTGGTTGTTAGTAGCTTATTGATCCCAGAATCTCATCAAGCAGCTTCTTGAAGGATCCCAGGGTGTCAGCATCAACAACATTACTGGGGAGTTGGTTCCAAACCCCAACAATTCTCTGTGTAAAAAAGTGCCTCCTATTTTCTGTTCTGAATGCCCCTTTATCTAATCTCCATTTGTGACCCCTGGTCCTTGTTTCTTTTTTCAGGTCAAAGAAGTCCCCTGGGTTGACATTGTCTATACCTTTTAGGATTTTGAATGTTTGAATCAGATCACCGCGTAGTCTTCTTTGTTCAAGACTGAATAGATTCAGTTCTTTTAGCCTGTCTGCATACGACATGCCCTTTAAACCCGGGATAATTCTGGTTGCTCTTCTTTGCACTCTTTCTAGAGCAGCAATATCCTTTTTGTAACGAGGTGACCAGAACTGAACACAATATTCTAGGTGAGGTCTTACTAATGCATTGTAAAGTTTTAACATTACTTCCCTTGATTTAAATTCAACACTTCTCACAATATATCCAAGCATCTTGTTAGCCTTTTTTATAGCTTCCCCACATTGTCTAGATGAAGACATTTCTGAGTCAACATAAACTCCTAGGTCTTTTTCATAGTTCCCTTCTTCAATTTCACTATCTCCCATGTGATATTTATAATGCACATTTTTATTGCTCGCATGCAATACTTTACACTTTTCTCTATTAAATTTCATTTGCCATGTGTCTGCCCAATTCTGAATGCCGTCTAGATCATTTTGAATGACCTTTGCTGCTGCCACAGTGTTTGCCTCTCCTCCTATTTTTGTGTCGTCTGCAAATTTAACAAGTTTGCTTACTCTACCAGAATCTAAATCATTAATGTAGATTAGGAAAAGCAGAGGACCTAATACTGATCCCTGTGGTACACCACTGGTTACCTCACTCCATTTTGAGGTTTCTCCTCTAATCAGTACTTTCTGTTTTCTACCTGTTAACCACTCCCTAATCCATGTGCATGCATTTCCTTGAATCCCTACTGCGTTCAGTTTGAGAATTAATCTTTTATGCGGGACTTTGTCAAAAGCTTTCTGGAAATCTAAATAAACCATGTCGTATGCTTTGCAGTTATCCATTTTCAATGTTGCATCCTCAAAAAAGTCAACTAGGTTAGTTAAGTTCTGCATTGTTACCCCAGGACATTCTGCTGCATATTCACCCCAAGACATTCTTCTGCATTGTTACCCCAGGACATTCTTCTGCATAGCTACCCCAGGACATTCTTCTGTATAGTTACCCCAGGACATTCTTCTGCATAGTTACCCCAGGACATTCTTCTGTATAGTTACCCCAAGACATTCTTCTGCATAGTTACCCCAGGACATTCTTCTGCATAGTTACCCCAGGACATTCTTCTGCATAGTTACCCCAGGACATTCTTCTGCATAGTTACCCCAGGACATTCTTCTGCATAGTTACCCCAGGACATTCTGCTGCATAGTTACCCCAGGACATTCTTCTGCATAGTTACCCCAGGACATTCTGCTGCATAGTTACTCCAGGACATTCTGCTGCATAGTTACCCCAGGACATTGTTCTGCATAGTTACCCCAAGACATTCTTCTGCATAGTTACCCCAAGACATTCTTCTGCATAGTTACCCCAGGACATTCTTCTGCATAGTTACCCCAGGACATTCTTCTGCATAGTTACCCCAAGACATTCTTCTGCATAGTTACCCCAGGACATTCTTCTGCATAGTTACCCCAGGACATTCTTCTGCATTGTTACCCCAGGACATTCTTCTGCATAATTACCCCAGGACATTCTTCTGCATAGTTACCCCAAGACATTCTTCTGCATAGTTACCCCAGGACATTCTTCTGCATAGTTACTCAGGGACATTCTTCTGCATAGTTACCCCAGGACATTCTGCTGCATACTTACCCCAGAACATTCTGCTGCTGGCACATGCATGACTCATAAAGACATTGCTCTACTTGTTATGTCATTCACAGTGTTCTGTTCTTGGGGCTCACATATCATTTTCAAACACATTTTCACGAGTCAAAGCAGGCTGGAGTGTGCGCAGCAGAACGAGCAGCACTCATTGATGTCAGACTGATGTAAACATTGTAGAGGTGTAGCTCGGTTCAGTGGTTCTTCTTCTTCTTCTTCTTAAGAACATAAGAAGAACATAAGAAAGTTTTACAAATGAGAGGAGGCCATTCGGCCCATCTTGCTCGTTTGGTTGTTAGTAGCTTATTGATCCCAGAATCTCATCAAGCAGCTTCTTGAAGGATCCCAGGGTGTCAGCATCAACAACATTACTGGGGAGTTGGTTCCAAACCCCAACAATTCTCTGTGTAAAAAAGTGCCTCCTATTTTCTGTTCTGAATGCCCCTTTATCTAATCTCCATTTGTGACCCCTGGTCCTTGTTCCTTTTTTCAGGTAAAAAAATTCCCCTGGGTCAACATTGTCTATACCTTTTAGGATTTTGAATGTTTGAATCAGATCACCGCGTAGTCTTCTTTGTTCAAGACTGAATAGATTCAATTATTTTAGCCTATTTTAGCATACGACATGCCTTTTAAACCTGTGATAATTCTGGTTGCTCTTCTTTGCACTCTTTCTAGAGCAGCAATATCCTTTTTGTAACGAGGTGACCAGAACTGAACACAATATTCTAGGTGAGGTCTTACTAATGCATTGTAAAGTTTTAACATTACTTCCCTTGATTTAAATTCAACACTTTCCACAATATATCCAAGCATCTTTTTGGCCTTTTTTATAGCTTCCCCACATTGTCTAGATGAAGACATTTCTGAGTCAACATAAACTCCTAACCAAGATCATGCAACAGTCTCTTGACACAGGGGTTGTGCCGACAGACTGGAGAATTGCAAACATAATACTAATCCACAAAAAGGGAGACAAAACCGAACCAGGTAACTACAAACCAATAAGCCTGACTTCTATTATATGGAAACTTATGGAAACTATAATAAGATCCAAAATGGAAAATTACCTATGGTAACAGTATCCTGGGAGATAGTCAGCATGGTTTTAGGAAAGGGAGATTGTTTCTAACTAACCTGCTTGACTTTTTTGAGGATGCAATATCGAAAATTTGTTCAGTTCTGGTCACCTTGTTGCAACAAGGATATTGCTGCTCTAGAAAGAGTGCAAAGAAGAGTGACCAGAATTATCCCGGGTTTAAAAGGCATGTCGTATGCAGTCAGGGTAAAAGAATTGAATCTATTCAGTCTTGAACAAAGAAGACTATGCAGTGATCTGATTCAAGCATTCAGAATTCTAAAAGGTATTGACAATGTCGACCCAGGGGACTTTTTCGACCTGAAAAAAGAAACAAGGACCAGGGGTCACAAATGGAGATTAGATAAAGGGGCATTCAGAACAGAAAATAGGAGGCACTTTTTTACACAGAGAATTGTGAGGGTCTGAAACCAACTCCCCATGTTGTTGAAGCTGACACCCTGGGATCCTTCAAGAAGCTGCTTGATGAGATTCTGGGATTAATAAGCTACTAACGACCAAACGAGCAAGATGGGCTGAATGGCCTCCTCTCGTTTGTAAACTGTCTTATGTTCTTATGTGTTCCGTACTGTGCTGTCCCGACTTGTTTACAATTATGAGTTTTTGTTTTTGTTTTGGCCCTTGTGCCATTACCACATTCAATTTCTGTGTCTGAGTCTCTCTCCCTGCAAATACCATCTGGGCTGTGATGCTACCATGCCACACATACTCATAGCCTAGTTGTATTATTATAAAATGTACCGAAATCTCTATGTAGTTTTCTAAAGTCTTCAAGGAGTGTCAAATTAACAGGACGTCAAGAACACACATGTATATCTAAACGCCAGGCTTTCCAATCCTTTCAACTCCTCCACTCAGTACAAACAATGCTGTCTCTCGTCTGGGAGAGAGCCAAGCTATTAGCCAGTATTACTTATTACAGAGGGACGGAAGAGTAATTAGGGAAGCTGGGAATCCACTGATGTTAACCATGGGCAGTAGCTAATCTTTAAATGCTGACTGGATACTGATAATTGGAAAGTATTAATCATTCTTTGAGGAAAACAATACCTAAACTGTTGTGTCCTTTGCATTAGGCACAGATATACACTCCAGCCATTAAAGTATTACTAATTGCTCATTTCTGTAAATTCGTTTTTACTCCAACACAACCATACAGGTAATTGTTTAAAGAGACTTGGCAAGAGATCGATGTCTCCTGTGAATCAGGGACTGATGTTTTTGCTCTGTGTATCCATGTCTGTAATCTGGGCTGTATCACAGCTTCCCAACCGTCAATGGCTAAACCACCATGCAAATTGAATAACATGCAAACATTTCAGTCTGTAACCTTAAATTGCTTTAGTTTACTAAAACTAAAAACAATCTGACTGAATAGTAGCCAATGAATTGAAACAAAAAGATTCAACTAAGACACATCTGCAGTATTTTTGTGTTTGACATGATATCGGTGTTGCATTTTGATGGAACTTATACCAAAGACAACCATGTGTATTTATATTCTTTTCAAATGCAGTAACAAAATTACTGTATAAACAGGATACTGCACATTTTGGATGTCAATGAGCTGTATATGAGACACATGCTTGACTCCTTAGGGCTTCATGGTATCTTGAGCCAAGGCTGTATTTATATAGGATACATTTGGATATTTTAAGACTACTGAGTAACAACTTACAAACAACAAAAAATAAAACTCCCATTTCCTGCTAAACCTGTTTGAAATACTATTAAACACACAAAAGCTGGTACCATTGAAACCTGTAGTGCAAGTTTCAGATGCCAGGTTGAGCTAGCAGATCTTGACAAGCTATTAACTTTGATCTGGTGATCTCTCCGCTGACTGCAAGACTAAGAAAAAAAAAACCGCCTGCGCTTCTATCCCTGGCTGAGACCGATTATTTCCTTGATAGAACGTCTTGTCAAAGACCTGCAAGGCCGTTTGAGATATTAAGAGTATCGATTTCCCTGTGATGTGAAATGCAAACCTCAGTCCTGCTTACACTTCTTCGCCTATCAGAGGTTCACCTGTAACCCTTGACGCTGAACAAATTATTTAGAAACAAAAAGCCAGCGTGTAGAAACTGCAATTTGCAACCAATCACTTCATCCTGTTCTCAAAGATTACAGTCAGTGTGGCACCTCCAAGATACAGTATTGATTTACTCTTTCAGTACTAACGGTTCCATTTGACCTTTCCAGTTAAGCACTTTCACTTCGCTGGTACTAGCGACAGGTTAATAGCGACTGGGTTTAAAGGAATAGTAAAGAAAATGCCCCATCATTTTAAACTATTCTTACAGTATGAACATCTGCCCAGTTAACCACAGTATAGCATGTGCCAGAAAGAGGATTACATACACCTGTCATAGCACTGTCAGTAGCTGTTGGGTTACCACAGTATAGCATGTGCCAGGGAGAGGATTACATACACCTGTCATAGCACTGTCAGTAGCTGTTGGGTATCCATGAACAGTCAGGACATGATGAATCTGCAAGGGGTTTGAAGTTGGTGGTGGAAATTTTAGCAGAGTCACCAGTACTATCCTAGCACACTTCAAACAGAACAAAGGAAAATGAACTACTCTCTCCCTGCACCTAACATGATAAACACATACATCTTGTAATAAGTGTTATACATTGTTTATCATAAAAAATACAACATAGTAAGTGATTTATAATATTTCAAAGTTTTGTTTTATTTTTTTGGTGCTAATGCATGTCTTCAGAAATACTGAGCACAGTAAGAGTGATGCAGAACTCATTGATAAAGAGCACAGTAAGTGTGATGTAGAACTCATTGATAAAGAGCACAGTAAGAGTGATGTAGAACTCATTGATAGAGAGCACAGTAAGTGTGATGTAGAACTCATTGATAAAGAGCACAGTAAGAGTGATGTAGAACTCATTGATAGAGAGCACAGTAAGAGTTAACTATCTTACGTGCTGAAGCACACTTGTAAATGAGCAACACAGCCTCTAGTTATAGGGAGATTGGGATGGCTTCTCGCTGCGATCCATCTCACTTGTACTCAGCAGGGATTGTAAACCCTGGATTGCTTCCCTGGAGAATTATAGCATGGGCTGAGTTCCTTAAGTGCCCCAATAGATCAGCAGCAAAATCACAGCAGGGTGTATGCAGTGTATGTATAGGCAAATATAAATCCTTCTACAAATATGAGGTTGAATTATTATGCTTTTTTTGGGGAGCCTAATTGTGGCTGTTAACAGTCTACAATTACTGCCTAACACATCGGACTGACCATACTCTAATAATAATAACAATAATAATAATAACAATAATAACATTAATAATAGTAATAATAGTAAAAATAGTAATAATAATAATAGCAATAATAATAACAATAATAACATTAATAATAGTAATAATAATAAAACAGTCATTGTACACAATGCATTAGTAGAAGCAGAAGTTACAGCAGTTTTATATTTACAATAACTTTCTCAGTTCATCACTGAATAAAACCGTGATGCCATGTTGCTAGTTTGTTTGGGTTTGTGGTCGTTAAGCCTGTTGCTAAGCAAATTACGTGCAATACGTACTGCACACGATTGCTGATTGTTCAGTAGCAATGTCTTTGCATACTGCCCACCTTCTGAAAGCCATTTTCTTTATAGAGAAAGAGAGTAGTGAATGATTGACATCATTTAAAACATGTTGCCAAAACCCGCGTTTATCAGTTTATACCAATATTTTAAAAAAATGGGAAAAAACTGTATGTCTGGTTGTAGCAGGGCAGTAGCGAGCTCTGTACATTGTTTTGTTTATTTTTAGAACGGGGTTTTCCCCCTCCGCCCCCGTGTTATTTTGTATTTTATTATTATTAGTATTATAGCCACGTGTGACAGGGTGGCTGTGCGGTGACAACAGGTCAGAAGCAGGAACCAAAACAAACTGACACCAAGCAGCACTGCAGTTTAAAAAGAAAGACGTGGTGGCGGCATTTTATTTTTAAATAACAAAAATAAATAAAAGGTTTTAACAAAAAGACTTGCTCACAGAGCGAAAAAAAAGGTAAAGAAAACAAGTCTCGTACACAAAATAAACAATAAATTATCCAGGTCAGGCTGGCCAGTAGCCTTCACTGATCCTGGAGTTTCTTTTAAGTTTAGTTTAGTGTGTTTTTTGGTGTGTGTGTGTTCGTTCGTGTTCTCTCTCTCTCTCTCTCTCTCTCTCTCTCTCTCTCTCTCTCTCTCTCTCTCTCTCTCTTTTCAATTCAATGGTGCTTTATTGGCATGACTTACAATAGCAGGTGTTGCCAAAGCAATTATACAATACATACATGTATATATACAATGCATCATGAATACACATATATATATAAACAAACTGATTTATAAAGTACAGTAAAAAAAAAAAAAAAAAAAAACATATCACTACTAACAACATACAACAACATACATACTGTATATACATAAGTGTGTGTGTCTCTGTGCAGAGCTCTCATTGTGTGTCCCTCAGTCTGTGACATGCAGACACATACTGGGCTGCTAGTTGGGCTGTGCTTCCCTCCTCTCCCAGGAGGATTGGGACTTTTTCAGGGTTGGTCATGTTTGGGAAATTTGGGAGGGAATTTGCAAATTTTTTAAAATAAGTTTGTCTATTTTCAGAGTATTTCTTACATTGAAGAAGGAAGTGCATCTCTGTCTCGACCTCTCCTGTCTCACAATGACCACAGAGCCTTTCTTCTTTAGGAAGCCAGGTCTGCCGGTGACGGCCTTTCTCTCTCTCTCTCTCTCAACACCTACCCTGAGAGCTGCCGGCTTTTATAACAGGTGACCATCTCTGGATTAGCAACAAATTAAATCACCTAATTAATTCGTGAGATGGCCACCTTCTGCAAGAGTTTTAAAATTATTCCTGGCAGAGGACGAGCACCAATCTCGCCTCTGCCAGAACACGTTTTTTAAAAATAAACAAAACAATAACACGGCAGTACGCCGTCATATAAATACATAAATAAAACAAAATAGGCGGCGCTTCGCCGTCACAAATATAAATACAATAAAACACGATAATAATAATAATAATAATAATAATAATAAACAAAATAACACAGGGGCGGAGGGGGAAAACCTCGTTCTAAAAATAAATAAACAAAACAATGTACAGGGCTCGCTACCGCCCTGCTACACTGGTCAATAATGTTTTTAAACATAGTTTATTTAAAAGCGCCAGTAGTTATAAGTTTTGAATAATTCCATGTATCTTTCCTGCTGTGTTCTTGCATTTGCAAGGTGCAGTTAAAATAAAAAGTTCAAACAAGCAGTATTTGTTGAATGGATTCATGGTACCACAGTGTATTAAGCTCACGTTGCATGCCTCGATTTCAGGTAGTCTTAGGCCAATTCACCAATAGAGCGAAATAGTCCTCACCCTTTCAAAGCCTTCTTTCTGCATCCCTAAGGACTGATATGCCCTGCAGCCTGTGTCATGCTATGAGACCCTGTAAGCATATGAAGCTAAACTGGAGGACACGGCCCACACCGGGGTATACCAGGAGGACACGCCCACACCGGTTATACCAGGAGGACACGCCCCACACCGGGTATACCAGGAGGACACGCCCCACACCGGGTATACCAGGAGGACACGCCCACACCGGGTTATACCAGGAGGACAAGCCCCACACCGGGTATACCAGGAGAACACGCCCACACCGGGTATACCAGGAGGACAAGCCCCACACCGGGTATACCAGGAGGACACGCCCACACCGGGTATACCAGGAGAACACGCCCCACACCGGTTATACCAGGAGGACACGCCCCACACCGGGTATACCAGGAGGACACGCCCACACCGGGTATACCAGGAGAACACGCCCACACCGGGTATACCAGGAGGACACGCCCACACCGGGTATACCAGGAGGACACGCCCCACACCGGGTATACCAGGAGAACACGCCCCACACCGGGGTATACCAGGAGAACACGCCCCACACCGGGTTGTACCAGGTATGCCAAATATAATTGAGTAGATAGGTCCTAATATAGTGGCCCAACAGTGTATATTTATACACAGACTGTTTGAACAGATAAAGGAGGCAGTGTGGTTCAGTGGTTAAAGAAAAGGGCTTATAACCAGGAGGTCCCGGGTTCAAAGCCTGGCTCAGCCACCGACTCATTGTGTGACCCTGAGCAAGTCACTTAACCTCCTTGTGCTCCGTCTTTCGAGTGAGACGTAGTTGTAAGTGACTCTGCAGCTGATGCACAGTTCACACACCCAAGTCTCTGTAAGTCACCTTGGATAAAGGTGTCTGCTAAATAAACAAATAATAATAAAATAAAGAAAACAGTTTTGCTCTAAGAGAGTTGTATTGTAGTTATTTTGCTGAGGAACATCCCCTCTCCCTCCTCCCACTTATTTTCAACCTTTTTATACCTGCATCTGTGATTGCAAATGGGGTGTGACAAAAGTACAAAGACAACTAGAGGACAGCATTAACTCTGCTCAAGGGGATCTAATAAAGCAAGGCCTACCTTATTTGTGGAATGCCCATTTCCTGCCCTTAGATAAGCAGGCCCATAGGTGGAATCACAGCGAGAGCGAGAGGGAGAGGGAGAGGGAGTTCTGTAATTGGAGTGACCTCAGCACTACTCCTCTCCCTCTCACTGCTAGCGATGGATTGTCAAACCCCAAACTCCCTCAGCTCATTTGCTGATGTGCATGTGACCGTGTCCAAGAGGTAGTGGTAATGTGATGGAGGGGAATTGTTGGTGGGAGGGGGATGTTAGGAATCGAGCAGCCAGCTTGTAGACTCATTAGCAGTCACAGGAGCTTATTTATAATGCATATGTTAAAGGAAAAAAATACCCTGCATAAAAGTAACTAGCAGAATAAAAAATAGACAATTGCCGACAGCACGAGTCAATTATTTACTAAGACATTCCTTCAAGAAAATACAGAGAAAGAACTATAGCTGAATAGTTCTCTCTCTCCCTCTCTATCTTTATCTCTGTCTCTCTCTCTCCCTCTCTCAAATTCAAATTCAAATAAAATTCAAATAAAAATAATTGTGTTGCCAAAGCACATACATGGCATAACCGACTAAAATATATAGACAAAGAAAAAAAATATATATATGTGTGTTTTTTATACTAAGCAGTATCCTCCCTCCCTCCCTCCCTCTATAGTAAACAGAATCCCTCCCTTCCCCTCTCTCTCCTCTCTCCACCTGTTTTCCGTCTGGTTCGCTGTGTGTTGCTGTTTTTGTATGTCTGGAATTTATTAAGATAAGAAAATGGTATTGCAAGAAACAAGTTGCTTCAGTGAAGAAGATACCTGAGAAACCTGTTAAAAGCTGCTGCTGAATACCCAAATGATCCCCTGTGTGCTACAATGAAACACAGTCCTCTTTAACACTCTTCTGACATTGCTAACTAATTGAACTATTTATACATATTTATTTAAAAAAAAAATAAGAATACCCGGAATCTGCTGAACGATCACCCCCGTGATGAAAATATTTGAAATGACAAAAGAGTGGACATATTACAGCAGCTTTGAATTGTATTTCACCAGTCAATATGTTAACTGCACTTCTTGATTCTTTAGCATGACTGTGTGCTCCACCTTTGAATTTTAAACATGCCTAATTATATCTATCCAGTTAATAATGCCTGTAATTTCATCCCTGCCTGAGTGAATAACCCCCATCCCCACACACACACTTTTGCCTTAATGACATTGACTGAGCAGAATCCAGTAATACAAACAGAACTGCTGCTATGACTAAACAGTAACTACAAAGAAATGCATAATGTTTGATTTATGTTAAAATGCTGCATCATTTCCAATGATTTCCATAGATTAATGTTTACTGTAACAACCACTGCACGCAGAGGCAGAGAGCTCTTGACACAGCCAGTGGAGAAAAGAAACTGGGAAAAAATCAGTCACAGTATATGGTTAGTGTTGCAATGGAACAGGACGGAAGAACAGAGGATGAAAACTCTGTCACATTCATTCAGTCACCTGCTGGAGATGAGATCTGCTAAATGCAGTGTAATGCATGGGTACTCACTGCTGTCCCAGGCATCCTTTCAACCAGTCTCTTAATTGCTTAATTGAGCACCCAGCTTCAATGAAAGCAGTAAAGCTGGTTGGAACAAAGCTCTGTACTCCAGTGAGCCACAAGCGACTTGCTTTATTAAGCATTTCTGCAAGTTTCAGATCACACACCCGCCACTGTAGAGCCTTCGAGAGTATAGTTCACACTCAAGTTTTTTCAACCACTTCTCGAAGTAACAAAACCAAAGATGAGCCAAGTGAGTTACTGAAAAGCATGAAAAAGCCCATGCTATTTTGCATTTCTCTGTTTATTTAGTTATTTCTGTACAGTTAAATCAAGGGGGAAACAAAAAGTGATTTGTAAACTGCAAAATGCACTAAGCAAGCAAACAAATGTTCTGTTCTATAGCATTGGCTATCAGTCACTGTCTGTTTCCAGCCCAGCGCAGCCCCTCAGGCAGGCACACACATTCAGCACTGAGGGACCGCACGTCACAATGGGGTTGTTCCAGACCCAGGACTGTGGCAGATAAACACACAAGTGACTCACTTGAGCCAGTTAGCCAGTTAATCAAATAGCTATCCTATGTATCGTTACAGAATACAAACAGCTAAACATATATCTATATATATTTAAGCTCAAAGAGCCAGATGCCCAACATTTCAATATGTTGTAATATATATATATATACAGTACTGTGCAAAAGTTTTAGGCAGGTGTGAAAAAATGCTGTAAAGTAAGAATGCTTTCAAAAATAGACATGTTAATAGATTATAATTATTAATTAACTAAATGCAAAGTGAGTGAACAGAAGAAAAATCTAAATCAAATCCATATTTGGTGTGACCACCCTTTGCCTTCAAAACAGCATCAATTCTTCTAGGTACACTTGCACAAAGTCAGGGATTTTGTAGGCATATAGTCAGGTGTATGATTAAACAATTATACCAAACAGGTGCTAATGATCATCAATTCAATATGTAGGTTGAAACACAATCATTAACTGAAACAGAAACAGCTGTGTAGGAGGAATAAAACTGGGTGAGGAACAGCCAAACTCAGCTAACAAGGTGAGGTTGCTGAAGACAGTTTACTGTCAAAGTCATACACCATGGCAAGACTGAGCACAGCAACAAGACACAAGGTAGTTATACTGCATCAGCAAGGTCTCTCCCAGGCAGAAATTTCAAGGTAGACAGGGTTTCCAGATGTGCTGTCCAAGCTCTTTTGAAGAAGCACAAAGAAACGGGCAACGTTGAGGACCGTAGACGCAGTGGTCGGCCAAGGAAACTTACTGCAGCAGATGAAAGACACATCATGCTTACTTCCCTTCAATCGGAAGATGTCCAGCAGTGCCATCAGCTCAGAACTGGCAGAAAACAGTGGGACCCTGGTACACCCATCTACTGTCCAGAGAAGTCTGGTCAGAAGTGGCCTTCATGGAAGACTTGCGGCCAAAAGCCATACCTCCGACGTGGAAACAAGGCCAAGCGACTCAACTATGCACGAAAACACAGGAACTGGGGTGCAGAAAATGGCAGCAGGTGCTCTGGACTGATGAGTCAAAATTTGAAATATTTGGCTGTAGCAGAAGGCAGTTTGTTCGCCAAGGGCTGGAGAGTGTACACGAATGAGTGTCTGCAGGCAACAGTGAAGCATGGTGGAGGTTCCTTGCAAGTTTGGGGCTGCATTTCTGCAAATGGAGTTGGGGATTTGGTCAGAATTAATGGTCTCCTCAATGCTGAGAAGTACAGGCAGATACTTATCCATCATGCAATACCATCAGGGAGGCATCTGATTGGCCCCAAATTTATTCTGCAGCATGACAACGACCCCAAACATACAGCTTAAAGTCATTAAGAACTATCTTCAGCGTAAAGAACAACAAGGAGTCCTGGAAGTGATGGTATGGCCCCCACAGAGCCCTGATCTCAACATCATCGAGTCTGTCTGGGATTACATGAAGAGAGAGAAGCAACTGAGGCTGCCTAAATCCACAGAAGAACTGTGGTTAGTTCTCCAAGATGTTTGGGCCAACCTACCTGCCGAGTTCCTTCAAAACTGTGTGCAAGTGTACCTAGAAGAATTGATGCTTGAGTCTGTTTTGAAGGCAAGGGTGGTCACACCAAATATGGATTTGATTTAGATTTTTCTTCTGTTCACTCACTTTGCATTTAGTTAATTGATAAATATAATCTATTAACATGTCTATTTTTGAAAGCATTCTTACTTTACAACATTTTTTCACACCTGCCTAAAACTTTTGCACAGTATATATATATATATATATATATATATATATATATATATATATATATATATATATATATATATATATATATATAGCAACATTATTATTATTTATTTCTTAGCAGACACCCTTATCCAAGGCAACTTACAATTGTTACAAGATATCACATTATTATTACATACAATTACATTATTTTTTTACACATTATTTTTAATTACCCATTTATACAGTTAGGTTTTTATTGGAGCAATTTAGCAGTGTCCCCCACCTGGGATTGAACCCATGACCCTCCAGTCAAAAGTCCAGAGCCCTAATCACTACTCCACACTGCTGCCCACACATATTATATATAGCTATAGCTATTGTGAAACGATTTCACCTCTCACGGGTTCGTGCCCCTTTAAAATTACGACCCACAACAGAAATGTTTCAAGCGTTTCAAGCGCGGTTGCGCTATTTTTAATAAACACAAAATAAACACAAACACAAAACAAAACCTAACTCTGTTTTGGAGTACTTACTACACAGGTTATTCCCTGACTAACTTGCAGGATGGCTAAGCCATTTACCTGGCACCACGGAACACAAACCAAACCCACACAGGTTAAACACAGCACTTACTTCTTTTATGACTGCTCGGAAGCAGAGCACCTCTCTTCTGCTTTCTTCTACTCAGCAGCCTTGAGCAGACTGACTGCTCCTCTTAAATACCCTGCACCTGGTCCCAATTTTAAATTACTGCCCAGGTGCAGGGAATAATTAAATAATAAAACAGTTAAACTAAACAATAAAACAATTAATAAAAACTAATTAACTAAAAAGCAAAACAATTAAATACAAAAAGGTGCCATTTTTTTCTTCAGGGAGGTTTTAACCCCCTCCCTGCTGTCTCACACAACCCGCTGCCTTACACTATATATATATAGCTATATATCGGCCACTGACTCACTGTGTGTGACCCTGAGTAAGTAGCAAGTCACATAACCTCTTTGTGCTTTGTCCTTCAGATGAGATGTAAAAATGAGGTCCTGTTGGAAGTGACTCTGCAGCAGCAGTTGTTGATGCATAGTTCACCCCCTAGTCTCTGTAGATTCTTTGGATAAAAGTGTCGGTTAAATAATAATTAATAACAATATTACTCCATATTTTCTATCATTTTTTAGAATAAGGTCATTTATAATTTAACTAGAATCTTTTTGTCTCAACCAGAGCCAGTTGCTGCTCCTCTCTGCTGCTTCATATAAGTTCTTCACTATGCATCGCAACTCTTGACCACTGAATCCGATGTCTCTGAGAAACCAGGTTGTGGAGTGTGCCAGAAATCCTCGACAACCTACCTCCACTGGGTAAACCCAGACTCTCCATCCTCACTGTTCCGCTTCAGCAGCCAGTTGAGCATTCTTCCTTTCTTCCTTTCATACACTTCATCCACAGCATCCTCTCATGGCACGGAAGAGTGAACAAGGCGTGCTGATCCAGATCACAAGACAATCAGGTCGAAGGTTAGTGGTGGCAATCTCAGGTAGAAAAATAAGCTGTTGTCCATCATCTGCCAGCATTTTCCAGTCTATAGCAGCTTCCAGTTGTCCTAGACAAGTTTTGGTTTTAATACCTTTTCTTGGTGGTTGCTGCCCTGGACGGAGGAATGTTGTTCTTTGTGTGGAATTGGTGGCAACATGTTGGTCATGCTGCACTTGTCTTCCAATGCTAAGGCATCGCAGCACCTGGTCATGACTGGCTCAGTAAACCGTCCTAGGCTAAGACCCACCTTACATCCTGTCAAAACGTGTCTTAATGTAGCTGGCGATGAACACAAAGGACACCACGGATCTTCTCCTACCCATAGATTAAGGTTCTGTGGTGATGAGAAAACATCATATGTTGACCTGATTAGGAAACTGATCCTGCTCTGTTCCATTGTCCATAGATCTCGTCAGCCGATCTTGCTTTGTTCCACACTCTCCCATCTCGTCCATTCTCCCTGCTTGGCCTGGGAAACAGCCTTTACGCACCTCATCCTCTCCTCCTGCTTTTGCACCTCGTTGACTACCAGCTTCCTCTGTTGAGCTGGGGCTGCTTTGTGCCATGTAGGAGGAGCTGAACTAAGACCAAGGCATCCTCTTCCATGCTGTACTTGCCCCATGATATCACTGATACGAAGGGCGGCCTTTGCAACTTCCTCACACATTTGTAGGGTGATTCTACTAATGTCATTTCCAGTCGGACCTTGGCGCACTTAAACTCCTCGGTTAGAGCGGAGACTGGTAGCTGCAGTATCCCTTTACCATAAAGTCCCACTTTGCTGAGGCAGGATGGAACTCCTAACCATTTCCTGACATATGAACTGATTAACACTTCCAGCTTCTCTACTGTTGTCAAGGAAACCTCATACACAGTGAGTGGCCACAGAAGTGGCCAGAGTTTAAGTTTGCCCAGTAAAGCGCTGCTGTCTATGCTCTTCAACCCTTGCACTGCTTGTTGTCTCACTTCTCCCACATGAACTGTGTCCTTTAGGTCCCCATCAATCCATCTCTCAACACTTTTCACAGGATTCCTTACCATTAATGTAGAACCTCTGATCCATTACTTTACCTTTAATTATAGAGATGATCCTTGATTTAGTGGGCTTGAATGTTATTGATTAGTTTGCACAATAACCGATTAGTGCAGGCTACTGTTGTAGTCATGATTGTCATGTCATCCATGTATGTTCTAATTGGTGGCAGTCGTATTCTAGAAGCCAAGCATTCTCCTCCCACCACCCATTTTGACGCTCTAATTATTACTTCCATTGCCATGGTAAAAGCCAGTGGAGAAATGGTGCATCCGGCCATTACTCTAATTTCTAGACATTGCCATGTAGTGGTGAATTCTGTAGTTGAAAAACAAAATTGCAAATCTCCGAAGTAGGCTTTCACTAAGTCTTTTATTGTCCTCGGTACACTGAAAAAATCAAATGCTGCCCAAAGAAGCTCATTTGGTACTGAACCGCATGTATTAGCTAAATCCAGGAATCACATGGAGCTCCTTCCTCTCCTTTTTAGCTGTTTGAAATTGCTGCCAGATTACACTGATGTGCTCTAAGCATCCTGAGAAACATGGAATACCGGCTTTCTGTACTGAAGTGCCAATGAAGTAGCTCTTCAATAGGTATGCTGACAATATCTGAGCAACAATGGTGAAGAAAATCTTGCCTTCCACGTTTAACAGGGAAATAGGGTGAAGCTGACCGATGCTTGTAGAATCTTTTTCTTTGGGTACAACCTGTTTTTCCCATACCACTTTCATCAATTTCCACAGGATTCGTAGAACACCAGGGGCACTATTGTTATACTCTGTATGGAACTCCATTAGGCCCAGGAGATGGTGACGTCCTTGCCTTTTTCACAGCTTGTTCTACTTCTTTCCACTTAGGTGCACAGTCATCCATTTGGTATTCTGGTGGCTTGACAGGTGGGATGTCTGAAGGAATCGACATAGGCTCCTGCCTTTTTGAATCTGTGTGCTTTTCCTACAGATATCGCTCCAGCTCAGACTTAGTTGCTTTTAGTGTGCCATTTTTCTCCCTGGTGAATAACTTTGCAAATTTGAATGGTTCTTTATAAAAGTTAGTTCTTGCACGCTCCTTCTTTTTGCAATGTTTCTGTAGTCGCTCAGCTCTGCGCAATGTTGCAAGCTTATCTTTTATGACCCTTTGTAACAGATTGAGTGCTTCCTTCTGACTTTGTTCTGCTCTCCTCATTGTTTCCTCAGCTGCCTCCTTTCTCTAACTAAGCGCTCAATCTCCTGCTGCCATCTAGACTTTAGAGGAATAGTTTGTACTTTCAACCAAACCTTTCGTTTCCATATGCTTAGATGGTATCCCTAAATTTATCCAGCTTCTTTTCAACTTAAAGTCTTGTTCTAGAGCAGTATGGACATTATGGACTGTGTGGACTTTATGGACTATATAGACTGTATGGACTGTGTGGACTTTATGGACTGTATAGATTGTATGGACTGTGTGGACTTTATGGACTGTGTAACAGGGTGAAGGAAGATGGATGGTGGAAAAACTGAACTCTGGCAAGACCTCAACAAGATGGCACATACAGTAGGTATAGAGCCCGGTTGTGGTGGCCATCTTGGAGAGGTTGGATACACAAGTGTAGAGTTTCATACCAGTTTAGACCTAGATTTAAGCGGCGTTATATTGAATAGTGATTGGCTGCAGCGGATTAATGGGGTGGGTGTTGGTAAACATAAGGGGACTGTGTAACTGTGTTGGTTGAATGAAGGGAGTTTGGTGCTGGAGCAGAGCAGAGCAGAACGACGGAGAGTTTACTCTTGTTCATTACTTTCCCAGGAGGATTAAACACCGGGACGAACCAGGGAACCACGAGGGTTCGGAAAGCTGCAGAGAAGCAAAACCATACCTGGTAAAGACACTGGCGAGAGGGACAGTGTTGTTGTTGTGTTGTTTACTGTACCTGTAAAAGAACTGAACTTTCAATCAATCAATAAGTCGATCTTTATTTTATATAGCGCCTTTCATAGTGGACCACCATCATAAAGCACTTTACAAGATACAGTAATAAAACCAATGCATAACAACAGTAAAGCATGGGCTGCACCCCATGCTAACACAGCTCACACAATGCACACCGGGAGACAAGGTAACACAGCTCACACAATACACACAATACACACCGGGAGACAAGGTAACACAGCTCACACAATACACACAATACACACCGGGAGATAAGGTAACACAGCTCACACAATACACACAATACACACCGGGAGACAAGGTAACACAGCTCACACAATACACACAATACACACCGGGAGACAAGGTAACACAGCTCACACAATACACACAATACACACCGGGACACAAGGTAACACAGCTCACACAATACACACAATACACACCGGGAGACAAGGTAACACAGCTTACACAATACACACAATATACACCGGGAGACAATGTAACACAGCTCACAGAATACACACCGGGAGACAAGGTAACACAGCTCACACAATACACACCGGGAGACAAGGTAACACACCTCACACAATACACACCGGGAGACAAGGTAACACAGCTCACACAATACACACAATACACACCGGGAGACAAGGTAACACAGCTCACACAATACACACAATACACACCGGGAGACAAGGTAACACAGCTCATATAATACACACAATACACACCGGGAGACAAGGTAACACAGCTCACACAATACACACAATACACACCGGGAGACAAGGTAACACAGCTCACACAATACACACAATACACACTGGGAGACAAGGTAACACAGCTCACACAATACACACAATATACACTGGGAGATAAGGTAACACTGCTCATACAATACACACAATACACACCGGGAGACAAGGTAACACAGCTCACACAATACACACCGGGAGATAAGGTAACACAGCTCATAAAATACACACAATACACACAGGGAGACAAGGTAACATAGCTCACACAATACACACAATATACACCGGGAGATAAGGTAGCACAGCTCATACAATACACACAATACACACCGGGAGACAAGGTAACACAGCTCACAGAATACACACTGGGAGACAAGGTAACACAGCTCACACAATACACACCGGGAGACAAGGTAACACAGCTGACACAATGCACACTGGGAGACAAGGTAACACAGCTTACACAATGGACACAATACACACCGTGAGACAAGGTAACACAGCACACACAATACACACAATACACACCGGGAGACAAGGTAACACAGCTCATAAAATACACACAATACACACACAGGAGACAAGGTAACATAGCTCACACAATACACACAATATAGACGGGGAGACAAGGTAACACAGCTCACAGAATACACACCGGGAGACAAGGTATCACAGCTCACACAATACACACCGGGAGACAAGGTAACACAGCTCACAGAATACACAACGGGAGACAAGGTATCACAGCTCACACAATACACACCGGGAGACAAGGTAACACAGCTCACACAATGCACACCGGGAGACAAGGTAAAACAGATTACACAATGCACACAATACACACCGGGAGACAAGGTAACACAGCTCACACAATACACACAATACACACCGGGAGACAAGGTAACACATCTCATATAATACACACAATACACACCGGAAGACAAGGTAACACAGCTCACACAATACACACAATAACACACAGGGAGACAAGGTAACACAGATCACACAATACACACAATATACAACGGGAGATAAGGTAACACAGCTCATACAATACACACAATACACACCGGGAGACAAGGTAACACAGCTCACACAATACACACAATACACACCGGGAGACAAGGTAACACAGCTCACACAATACACACAATATACACCGGGACACAAGGCAACACAGCTCACACAATACACCCAATACACACTAGTAGACAAGGTAACAGAGCTTACACAATGCACACAATACACACCGAGAGACAAGGTAACACAACACACACAATACACACAATAACACACAGGGAGACAAGGTAACACAGATCACACAATACACACAATATACAACGGGAGATAAGGTAACACAGCTCATACAATACACACAATACACACCGGGAGACAAGGTAACACAGCTCACACAATACACACAATACACACCGGGAGACAAGGTAACACAGCTCACACAATACACACAATATACACCGGGACACAAGGCAACACAGCTCACACAATACACCCAATACACACCAGTAGACAAGGTAACAGAGCTTACACAATGCACACAATACACACCGAGAGACAAGGTAACACAGCTCATAAAATACACACAATACACACAGGGAGACAAGGTAACACAGCTCACACAATACACACAATACACACCGGGAGACAAGGTAACACAGCTCATACAATACACACAATACACACCGGGAGACAAGGTAACACAGCTCACACAATACACACAATACACACCAGTAGACAAGGTAACACAGCTCACACAATACACACAATACACACCGGAAGACAAGGTAACACAGCTCACACAATACACACCGGGAGATAAGGTAATACAGCTCATACAATACACACAATACACACCGGGAGACAATGTAACACAACTCATACAATACACACAATACACACTTGGAGACAAGGTAACACAGCTCACACAATACACACAATACACACGGAGACAAGGTAACACAGCTCACACAATACACACAATACACACCGGAGACAAGGTAACACAGCTCATACAATACACACAATACACACAGGAGACAAGGTAACACAGCTCACAACAATACACACGGAGACAAGGTAACACAGCTCACACAATACACACACGGAGACAAGGTAACACAGCTCACACAATACACACACGGAGACAAGGTAACACAGCTCACACAATACACACAATACACAATACACACAGGAGACAAGGTAACACAGCTCACACAATACACACAATACACACGGAAGACAAGGTAACACAGCTCACACAATACACACAACACGGAGACAAGGTAACACAGCTCATACAATACACACAATACACACCGGAGACAAGGTAACACAGCTCACACAATACACACAATACACACGGAGACAAGGTAACACAGCTCACACAATACACACAATACACACGGAGACAAGGTAACACAGCTCATACAATACACACAATACACACGGAGACAAGGTAACACAGCTCACACAATACACACAATACACACAGGGAGACAAGGTAACACAGCTCACACAATACACACAATACACACGGAGACAAGGTAACACAGCTCACACAATACACACACGGGAGACAAGGTAACACAGCTCACACAATACACACAACACGGAGACAAGGTAACACAGCTCACACAATACACACAATACACACCAGGAGACAAGGTAACACAGCTCACACAATACACACAATACACACGGAGACAAGGTAACACAGCTCACACAATACACACACACGGAGACAAGGTAACACAGCTCACACAATACACACAATACACACGGGAGACAAGGTAACACAGCTCACACAATACACACAATACACACCGGAGACAAGGTAACACAGCTCACACAATACACACAATACACACCGGAGACAAGGTAACACAGCTCACACAATACACACAATACACACCGGAGACAAGGTAACACAGCTCACACAATACACACAATACACACGGAGACAAGGTAACACAGCTCACACAATACACACATACACACCGGAGACAAGGTAACACAGCTCACACAATACACACAATACACGGAGACAAGGTAACACAGCTCACACAATACACACAATACACACGGAGACAAGGTAACACAGCTCACACAATACACACAATACACACGGAGACAAGGTAACACAGCTCACACAATACACACAATACACACCGGAGACAAGGTAACACAGCTCACACAATACACACAATACACACCGGAGACAAGGTAACACAGCTCACACAATACACACAATACACACGGAGACAAGGTAACACAGCTCACACAATACACACAATACACACGGAGACAAGGTAACACAGCTCACACAATACACACAATACACACGGAGACAAGGTAACACAGCTCACACAATACACACAATACACACCGGAGACAAGGTAACACAGCTCACACAATACACACAATACACACCGGAGACAAGGTAACACAGCTCATACAATACACACAATACACACCGGAGACAAGGTAACACAGCTCACACAATACACACAATACACACCGGAGACAAGGTAACACAGCTCACACAATACACACAATACACACGGAGACAAGGTAACACAGCTCACACAATACACACAATACACACGGGAGACAAGGTAACACAGCTCACACAATACACACACACACGGAGACAAGGTAACACAGCTCACACAATACACACAATACACGGAGACAAGGTAACACAGCTCACACAATACACATACACACGGAGACAAGGTAACACAGCTCACACAATACACACAATACACACGGAGACAAGGTAACACAGCTCACACAATACACACAATACACACGGGAGACAAGGTAACACAGCTCACACAATACACACAATACACACCGGAGACAAGGTAACACAGCTCACACAATACACACAATACACACACGGAGACAAGGTAACACAGCTCACACAATACACACAATACACACCGGAGACAAGGTAACACAGCTCACACAATACACACAATACACACCGGAGACAAGGTAACACAGCTCACACAATACACACAATACACACCGGAGACAAGGTAACACAGCTCACACAATACACACAATACACACCGGAGACAAGGTAACACAGCTCACACAATACACACATACACACGGAGACAAGGTAACACAGCTCACACAATACACACAATACACACCGGAGACAAGGTAACACAGCTCACACAATACACACAATACACACCGGAGACAAGGTAACACAGCTCACACAATACACACAATACACACCGGAGACAAGGTAACACAGCTCACACAATACACACAATACACACCGGAGACAAGGTAACACAGCTCACACAATACACACAATACACACGGAGACAAGGTAACACAGCTCACACAATACACACAATACACACAGGAGACAAGGTAACACAGCTCACACAATACACACCGGAGACAAGGTAACACAGCTCACACAATACACACCGGGAGACAAGGTAACACAGCTCACACAACACACACACGGAGACAAGGTAACACAGCTCACACAATACACAATACACACGGGAGACAACGTAACACAGCTCATACAATACACACAATTCACACCGGGAGACAAGGTAAGACAGCTCATACAATACACACAATAGACACCGGAGACAAGGTAACACAGCTCACACAATACACACAATACACACAGGAGACAAGGTAACACAGCTCATAAAATACACACAATACACACAGGAGACAAGGTAACACAGCTCACAGAATACACACCGGAGACAAGGTAACACAGCTCACACAATACACACCGGAGACAAGGTAACACAGCTCACACAACACACACGGAGACAAGGTGACACAGCTCACACAATACACACAATACACACGGGAGACAAGGTAACACAGCTCATACAATACACACAATACACACCGGAGACAAGGTAACACAGCTCATACAATACACACAATACATACCGGAGACAAGGTAACACAGCTCACACAATACACACACACACGGAGACAAGGTAACACAGCTCACACAATACACACAATACACACCAGTAGACAAGGTAACACAGCTTACACAATGAACACAATACACACCAGGAGACAAGGTAACACAGCTCACACAACACACACAATACACACCAGGAGACAAGGTAACACAGATCATAAAATAAACACAATACACACCGGGAGACAATGTAACACATCTCACACAATACACACAATATACACCGGGAGATAAGGTAACACAGATCATAAAATAAACACAATACACACCGGGAGACAATGTAACACAGCTCACACAATACACACAATATACACCGGGAGATAAGGTAACACAGCTCACACAATACACACAATATACACCGGGAGATAAGGTAACACAGCTCACACAATACACACAATACACACCGGGAGACAAGGTAACACAGCTCACACAATACACACATTATACACGGAGATAAGGTAACACAGCTCATACAATACACACAATACACACCGGAGACAAGGTAACACAGCTCACACAATACACACAATATACACCGGAGACAAGGTAACACAGCTCATACAATACACACAATACACACCTGGAGACAAGGTAACACATCTCACACAATACACACAATACACACCGGGAGACAAGGTAACACAGCTCAAAAAATACACACAATACACACCGGGAGACAAGATAACACAGCTCATAAAATACACACAATACACACAGGGAGACAAGGTAACACAGCTCACAGAATACACACACGGGGAGACAAGGTAACACAGCTCACACAATACACACCAGGAGACAAGGTAACACAGCTGACACAATACACACCAGGAGACAAGGTAACACAGCTGACACAATACACACCGGGAGACAAGGTGACACAGCTTACACAATGCACACAATACACACCGGGAGACAAGGTAACACAGCTGATACAATACACACAATACACACCGGGAGACAAGGTAACACAGCTCACAGAATACACACAATACACACCGGGAGACAAGGTAACACAGCTCACACAATACACACACTACACACCGGGAGACAAGGTAACACAGCTCACACAATACACACAATACACACCAGTAGACAAGGTAACACAGCTCACACAATACACACAATACACACCGGAAGACAAGGTAACACAGCTCACACAATACACACCGGGAGATAAGGTAATACAGCTCATACAATACACACAATACACACCGGGAGACAATGTAACACAACTCATACAATACACACAATACACACTTGGAGACAAGGTAACACAGCTCACACAATACACACAATATACACCGGGAGATAAGGTAACACAGCTCATACAATACACATAATACACACCGGGAGACAAGGTAACACAGCTCATAAAATACACACAATACACACAGGGAGACAAGGTAACACAGCTCACACAATACACACCGGGAGACAAGGTAACACAGCTCACACAATACACACCGGGAGACAAGGTAACACAGTTCACACAATACTCAACGGGAGACAAGGTAACACAGCTTACACAATGCACAAAATACACACCGGGAGACAAGGTAACACAGCTCACACAATACACACAATACACACCGGGAGACAAGGTAACACAGCTCATAAAATACACACAATACACACAGGGAGACAAGGTAACACAGCTCATACAATACACACAATATACACCGGGAGATAAGGTAATACAGCTCATACAATACACACAATACACACCAGGAGACAAGGTAACACAGCTCATAAAATAAACACAATACACACCAGGAGACAAGGTAACACAGCTCACACAATACACACAATATACACCGGGACATAAGGTAACACAGCTCACACAATACACACAATACACACCGGGAGACAAGGTAACACAGCTCACACAATACACACAATATACACCGGGAGATAAGGTAACACAGCTCATACAATACACACAATACACACCGGGAGACAAGGTAACACAGCTCACACAATACACACAATATACACCGGGAGATAAGGTAACATAGCTCATACAATACACACAATACACACCTGGAGACAAGGGAACACAGCTCACACAATACACACAATACACACCGGGAGACAAGGTAACACAGCTCATAAAATACACACAATACACACCGGGAGACAAGATAACACAACTCATAAAATACACACAATACACACAGGGAGACAAGGTAACACAGCTCACAGAATACACACCGGTAGACAAGGTAACACAGCTCACACAATACACACCGGGAGACAAGGTAACACAGCTGACACAATACACACCGGGAGACAAGGTGACACAGCTTACACAATGCACACAATACACACCGGGAGACAAGGTAACACAGCTCATACAATACACACAATACACACCGGGAGACAAGGTAACACAGCTCACACAATACACACAATACACACCGGGAGACAAGGTAACACAGCTCATACAATACACACAATACACACCGGTAGACAAGGTAACACAGCTCACACAATACACACCAGTAGACAAGGTAACACAGCTCACACAATACACACAATACACACCAGTAGACAAGGTAACACAGCTCACACAATGAACACAATACACACCGGGAGACAAGGTAACACAGCTCACACAATACACACAATATACACCGGGAGATAAGGTAACATAGCTCATACAATACACACAATACACACCGGGAGACAAGGTAACACAGCTCACACAATACACACAATATAAACCGGGAGATAAGGTAACACAGCTCACACAATACACACAATACACACCGGGAGACAAGGTAACACAGCTCACACAATACACACAATATACACCGGGAGATAAGGTAACACAGCTCATACAATACACACAATACACACCTGGAGACAAGGTAACACAGCTCACACAATACACACAATATACACCGGGAGATAAGGTAACATAGCTCATACAATACACACAATACACACCTGGAGACAAGGGAACACAGCTCACACAATACACACAATACACACCGGGAGACAAGGTAACACAGCTCATAAAATACACACAATACACACCGGGAGACAAGATAACACAGCTCATAAAATACACACAATACACACAGGGAGACAAGGTAACACAGCTCACAGAATACACACCGGGAGACAAGGTAACACAGCTCACACAATACACACCGGGAGACAAGGTAACACAGCTGACACAACACACACCGGGAGACAAGGTGACACAGCTTACACAATGCACACAATACACACCGGGAGACAAGGTAACACAGCTCATACAATACACACAATACTCACCGGGAGACAAGGTAAGACAGCTCATACAATACACACAATACACACCGGGAGACAAGGTAACTCAGCTCACACAATACACACAATATACACCGGGAGATAAGGTAACACAGCTCATACAATACACACAATACACACCGGGAGACAAGGTAACACAGCTCACACAATACACACAATACACACCGGGAGACAAGGTAACACAGCTCACACAATACAATACACACAATATACACCGGGAGATAAGTAATACAGCTCATACAATACACACAATACACACCGGGAGACAAGGTAACACAGCTCACATAATACACACAATATACACTGGGATATAAGGTAACATAGCTCATACAATACACACAATACACACCTGGAGACAAGGTAACACATCTCACACAATACACACAATACACACCGGGAGACAAGGTAATACAGCTCAAAAAATACACACAATACACACCGGGAGACAAGATAACACAGCTCATAAAATACACAGAATACACACAGGGAGACAAGGTAACACAGCTCACAGAATACACACACGGGGAGACAAGGTAACACAGCTCACACAATACACACCGGGAGACAAGGTAACACAGCTCACACAATACACACAATACACACCGGGAGATAAGGTAACACAGCTCATACAATACACACAATACACACCAGCAGACAAGGTAACACAGCTCACACAATACACACCGGGAGACAAGGTAACACAGCTGACACAATACACACTGGGAGACAAGGTGACACAGCATACACAATGCACACAATACACACCGGGAGACAAGGTAACACAGCTCACACAATACACACAATACACACCGGGACACAAGGTAACACAGCTCACAGAATACACACTGGGAGACAAGGTAACACAGCTCACACAATACACACCGGGAGACAAGGTAACACAGCTCACACAATACACACAATACTCACCGGGAGACAAGGTAACACAGCTCACACAATACACACAATACACACTGGGACACAAGGTAACACAGCTCACACAATACACACAATACACACCAGTAGACAAGGTAACACAGCTTGCACAATGCACACAATACACACAGGGAGACAAGGTAACACAGCTCATACAATACACACAATACACACCGGGAGACAAGGTAACACAGCTCACAGAATACACACTGGGAGACAAGGTAACACAGCTCACACAATACACTCAATATACACCGGGAGATAAGGTAACACAGCTCATACAATACACACAATACACACCGGGAGACAAGGTAACACAGCTCTCACAATACACACAATACACACCGGGAGACAAAGTAACACAGCTCACACAATACACACAATATACACCGGGACACAAGGTAACACAGCTCACACAATACACACAATACACACCAGTAGACAAGGTAACACAGCTTTCACAATGCTCACAATACACACAGGTAGACAAGGTAACACAGCTCATACAATACACACAATACACACCGGGAGACAAGGTAACACAGCTCATACAATACACACAATACACACCGGGAGACAAGGTAACACAGCTCACACAATACACTCAATACACACAGGGAGACAAGGTAACACAGCTCACAGAATACACACTGGGAGACAAGGTAACACAGCTCACACAATACACACCGTGAGACAAGGTAACACAGCTCACACAATACACACCGTGAGACAAGGTAACACAGCTCACACAATACACACCGGGAGACAAGGTAACACAGCTCATACAATACACACAATACACACCGGGAGACAAGGTAACACAGCTCACACAATACACTCAATACACACCGGGAGACAAGGTAACACAGCTCACACAACACACACAATACACACCGGGAGACAAGGTAACACAGCTCACACAACACACACAATGGAGGCTGTGTGGTCCAGTGGTTAAAGACACAGGCTTGTAACCAGGAGGTCCCCTGTTCAAATCCCACCTCAGCTGACTGACTCATTGTGTGACCCTGAGCAAGTCACTTCACCTCCTTGTGCTCCGTCTTTTGGGTGAGACGTAGTTGTAAGTGACTCTGCAGCTGATGCATAGTTCACACACCCTAGTCTCTGTAAGTCGCCTTGGATAAAGGCGTCTGCTAAATAAACAAATAACAATACACACCGGGAGACAAGGTAACACAGCTCACACAATGCACACCGGGAGACAAGGTAACACAGCTCATAATAACATCATATTTAGATAATCTTACCCATTCAGTGGAATGAGACCAGAGCTGCATGTATGGATACTAATGTATGAAGCAATATTCCCAATGCAAATCTGTCAGTGTGAGTACAACTACTCTACACAGTGTGTGCTTATGTTTTTATAGCTTTACAGAGTCCAGAAATGAACATTCTGAGTTATTTCTGAGTAGAAAGCTCTATAAACATGTGTTGTCGTTGTTGCTACTGCATTTCCTCAGCCCCTGAGTGTCCTCCAGAACTCTCCATATAACGCAATAAAAACAGAACAGCGCACCTCGCATCCTCAGAGAGCAATTGTGTGCAATTATCTTCAAACGCTGTTCATAAAATATATAGGGGGACCATTCTTTCAAGCCATTTTCCCCAAAGGATTCAAAGCAAAGGTATTGTTCTTGTTATTATTATCAACCTAGTTTTGTCCTTGAAAAGGAAGAGGTTCTAAGGCATATTCACTGCAATGCACAGCGAGGGTCGCACCTCCCTAAGAGTGAGCTCTGGTGGCACATCACAAGGTCACACACCGGGGGACCTCCTGAATTACAATCGCATATACTGCGATGTTTATTCAGCACACTCCTGGAGGGCATGCCCACTGTGAGTGAGCCTAATTTACAAGTGACTTTAGAGGAGCAGCAGCAGCAACATAGGACAAATTGATATAATGTAATGTATATCGCTCTTTGAACAATTATATATATATATATATATATATATATATATATATATATATATATATATATATATATATATATATATAAATCATCAAGCAAGGCTATACATGATTTTTTTTTTAAACATACTGTATATGAACAGATTTATTTTAACCAGGCAGCAAAAAAAATAATATTTTTTGCCTCTAAAACTCTGTCAACAAAAGGCAAAATAAAAAAAATAATAATAATAATTTACAAGTGAAGTAAGAAATAAGTGACTCAAAATCAAATTTCTAAAAGTCCTGTCATGAAAAAACCAGGTAAAATAACCACATGAAAATCGCAAATTGTAAAGTAACATTTTACCAGTAAAATGTTTTGTGTTTAGATAACATTAAGATAATTACTTGCTGATTAGAAAAAGCAAGTGGTGTTATATCTGTAGAAGAGCAGGTGGTGCTGTAACTGTAGAAGAGCAGGTGGTGTTGTAACTGTAGAAGAGCAGGTGGTGTTGTAACTGTAGAAGAACAGGTGATGTTGTAACTGTAGAAGGGCAGGTGGTGTTGTAACTGTAGAAGAGCAGGTGGTGTTGTGGCTGTAGAAGAGCAGGTGGTGTTGTAACTGTAGAAGAGCAGGTGGTGTTGTGGCTGTAGAAGAGCAGGTGGTGTTGTGGCTGTAGAAGAGCAGGTGGTGTTGTGGCTGTAGAAAAGCAGGTGGTGTTGTGGCTGTAGAAGAGCAGGTAGTGTTATAACTGTAGAAGAGCAGGTGGCGTTGTATCTGTAGAAGAGCTGGTAGTGTTGTAACTGTAGAAGAGCAGGTGGTGTTGTAACTGTAGAAGAGCAGGTGGTGTTCCAGCTGTAGAAGAGCAGGTGGTGTTGTGGCTGTAGAAAAGCAGGTGGTGTTGTGGCTGTAGAAGAGCAGAGCAAGAGTCCAGAGCCCAAACCGCTCCTCCACAGTGCTGCCCACTGCAATGGTTTTCCAACAGTACACACATTGTATTATTTTACTGTTTAATTCCAGACTCGAAATGGGAATTTCAGTGCATTTTTTGGCTATTAATGGTTTATACAATACAATATACACAAACAATATACACTTCTCCTTCAGTCCATATTATGAAGTAGATCCATGTCTTATTCACTCTGTTCTTTAAGCTCTGTGTGCTGCAGATTAAGTTTGAACCACATTTGTTTTTATTGTAAATGAGGCCTCAGTCTCAATGGGTAAATAAACAACTAAATAAATAAATAAATGGGTCATTGTACAGAAAGGGTGGTTCCAAAAAATTGAGAAATTGATGTGATATTTCTTTAGTGAAACAACCAAAATTAAATAAGAAAAAATCTTATCTGCACATAACATAACTCAGCCGAGCAGAAATTTGAATGTATTTTTAAATATTTTTGTTAAAAAATGTTTTAGCACCTAAATCTCTCATTACCATAACACAACTAAAAACTGCTGTGTAAAGAAAAATATACATCAAATCGATTAGGCATTATAACATTACATATTAGTGAAAATATTTATTTCATTTTGCAAAAGATAACTTTTGACTTTTATATTTATTGACTAATAAAATTAAAGTTGAACTTTGGCACTTTTATCAGGTTTTGCACTGATATTTATGGAACTATTTTATATTGTAAAATATGAGCCCCTTAACCCATTGCTAATATAACTTTCACTCCTGCCAATGCTGCTGCAGTTTAATTCACTAAAATAACTATTGTTACGGTAATGACATTACAGTTACAGGAATGACACATTGTTACTGTAATGATACTTAAAGATTTAAACAGTGATTTAAAATAAATATGTGAAGAAATAAACCATTTATAATGACACTACACAGATTCCAAAATAGGTTTTATTGGAAATCGTAAAGCTTTAAAACATATTGGGGCTGATGTAAGGATAAGCGTAGTGCACAATTGTGTGGCCTATGTAAACTCAAGAGCAATGCAAATTACTCAACATGCTCAAAGGGGGGGCCTAAGGCATATTTTCACTAGGGGGCAATACACTGTCTGTTACGGTAATGACACTGAAAACTGGGGACAGGTTTTCAATGGCTTTTTATTCAAATATAGGAAAAAAATACTAGTTCAACATTATGCTATGATACAACATTCCTTTTTAAAAGATAGTGTCATGTTTTAAAATGATTCCATACAAAAAACAAATACATTTGTTTTGATGAGAAAGTATAAGAGCTGGAAGTGCGGACACTGCACATTTATAAAAAATCACATTTGTTTTTAACTATTTAAATACACTTTACTTTGAGGTGGGGACTCAATTTGCCCCATTTCTGTAGAATGACCCAAATGCTTAATATAATCTCAAGAGACCTTGTACATAAAAAATTATTTAAACTGACCTTAAATATTAAATCAGGAGTAAATAGGGGCTCCCGAGTGGTGCATCCAGTAAAGGCGCTCCGCGCGGAGTGCAGGATGTGCCCTATAGCCTGGAGATCGCAGGCCGACCATGACCGGGAGTTCCAAGAGGGCGGCGACATTGGCTGAGGCTGCCCGGTAGGGAGGGCTTAGGTCGGCAGGGGAATCCCCTGTGGCCGATAGGGCGCCTGTGGTTCTGCAGTGGAGCCGCCAGATCTGTGTTGTCCTCCGGCACTATAGGTCTGGTGGCATTGCTATGGATCTGCAGTGCGAAAAATGACGGCTTGGCAGGAGCACGTTTCGGAGGACGGGTGTTTCAGCCACCGTTTCCCGAGTCGGCGGGGGGGGTTGCGAGCGGTGAGCCGAGGATACAGATAATAATTGGGAATACTAAATTGGGGAGAAAACCGGGGTAAAAAATTGGCGACGACTAAATTTAAAAAAAAAAAAAAAAAAAAATCAGGAGTAAACTAGGTATCAAATCCCTGTTCCCTACATCTGATAATTGAACCACCAGAAAATGGGAACAAGTTACCCAAGATTCTGGAGTGCTGCAGGGATTGAAATGTAAAGCTGATTAGCTCACTCCTAACTCAATAAACTGTGCACTGTCTCTCTGAAATGTCTGAGGGAGTAGTGTTATCAACATGTGCACCTGTTCCTTTTTCAACATGTTATTTTATCATGATGAGTTTCAATATAATAATATCCGGTAACATTTAAACTACCTGCCTCCAAAAAGATTCCCTCCCCTCCGACAAATGCTGTATGGAAAACTGAAACAGTGAAAAAACACCAATGAGAGAGAGAGAGAGAGAGAGAGAGAGAGAGAGAGAGAGAGAGAGAGAGAGAGAGAGAGAGAGGAGAGGAGAGAGAGGCTATTTTCTGCCTTTGAAGGGAATTCAAGTCTCAGCACATTTTCCCCCCTGTTGAGCCAGGCTGGCACACCCTGTAGCATGTGCAGCATAGATAGCCTGCAGTGACCCCTGTGGAGAAGCTTGCATTGAGATCATCGTCATCATCAACAGACGGAGCTGGCTTCCAGGGAAAAACTGTTCTGAATTCTACCTCTTACAAATGTGCTTATTCTGTCTTTCATTTGTTGTCGTACTTCAAGCAATACGCAGGACATCCTTTATCAGCACATTTTCAGTCTCAGCTGGGAAACTGTTGTGAGAGACTGCTTAATTCTAGTCACTACATGGGTTTCACATTTTTAGTGAGAAACATGCATTTGGAGTTTACAATATATTATTACTAGGAGCAAAGTTAGATATGTTTGACTTTTAAAAGCCGTTCTCTCTGCAGCCTTTCCCTGCTTGTGGCTCCGGAGGTCCATTGGCTCATCATTGTGTTGCATTGCATTGAAGTAGACAGCTGATTCTGTCTGGCTTCTCTATTCATGTCAATCCTGAGATGCTTCTGACATCATGCTCACTAACTAATGAGCTGCTTTAATTCACTTGGAAGCCAGTTCATATGACTGTCCCAGTTACTTATATATAAAATGTATCTCTGAACTGGAGATTCTTCATGGGTTGGCATAGCCCTGTGAGGTATGAATAGTCAAAGACTTTATGTGAGGGACTCCTCTGAGTCAAAAAGCTGCCCTGCCTACATGGACATGCTAATATTCTGTATTGTGGAAGTTACTTATGTAATCAGGTTACAGAAATGCATTACTCCCCAACACTGCTAATAATAAAGAACACATGCATACAGAGCATCCTCATAATCATGTAATAATCGCTCACAGTGCCTGAAATGTACAAACATATCTGTGTAAAATATTGCCACATTGTGTTCACCATTTAGAGTGAGAGACAGACAAACAGACAGAAGGACTGACGGACATGCATGGTAAGGGTCCTCTTCATGAGCACCTGAAACAGCAGTCTGTGGTAAGAACTCTTGAGAGCAGTGTGACAGGGAGCCCCGCCTCTATATATATTGTGTGCTATTTTTGTAATTTATTATTATTATTATTATTATTATTATTATTATTATTATTATTATTATTATTGTTTGCGGCGAGGATGAAAGCTCCACCATTATTTGTTATTGTTTTGATTATTAAACCTCGTGAGGATGCATGACTGATCAGCTACTGATTATTTAACTAGCTGACAGTCACGCATCCTTACTAAACTCATGCAGACTATGGCCCAGTGGTAATAAGATAATTAACAGCTAGTTAACCCTTCGGCCAGAATACAAAACCCTGCAGCTGTCCGCGCTGAGGAGGAGAGTGTACAGAGGAGATTACAGGAGAGCGAGCAAGGAGAGAGATTTAAAAGCTAAACAACTGCTAAGCGTCCTGGTTTTACCCCAGCACGATACTTATTTGTTTATTTCTATTTGTTTGGCCAACGTGCCCTTTTGTTTGTGGTGTTTTGTTTTGTTTACATCTTTTGTTTTGTGTATTATTTAATAAAGCGCTGAGCGCTGTTGCCCCACTACTTCCTGAGTCTGTGTTTCTGGTCTGGCGTCACCACTGCAGCCATCCTGTTCACAAGCAGATATAATATGGTGGGGTGAACGTCACCAGAAGCTTTACCCGATGTAAAAGGCAGAGTCGTTTGATACACGCCGTTCCGGCCTCTGTCCCGTCGGTGAGATGAGATGAGGTTAATAGCTCTAAAGCAGGGGTGCACAACATACAGCCCACGGGCCAGACACGGCCCGCTGACTGCTTTAATACAGCCTGCTGACTGCTTTAATACGACCCGTAAGGACTTTTGTATTATAAATGAAAAATGAATAAGTAAATAAATAAATCTGAAGTTCTACATCAGCCACCACTCACTGGAAACAAGTAGCGTTCGAAAGAGAGAACCCACACGTGACTCACACCCAGTCTACTAACAGTGAGTGTGAGTGGTAGACGCCTCAAAATGCCTTGTATCATGTTAGCCAATATAATTACAGTATAACTTGACAGACAGAGGTGATTAAAGTTTAGAAGTGCTTGGAATATACACAAGCCCAGCCCATTTGGGTGGGATTCTGTCATGTTAGCCAATAGCAATACAGTGCAATAGACCATGGAAAGCATGATGAAAGGTTCGGAAACAGGCGCCAGCTAAACAGAAGACAGTGATTCACGTTTATGGTTGTTGCTCTGCGATTATTTTCGAGGTCAAATATTTTTATACTTTCACAAAATGTCTGAAAACATGTCTCTGTCAAAGCCATGTACAAGTAAAAAAAAGAAAAATTGCTCTTGAACACAGAAAATTTAATCCAGAGTGGACAGAAAAATATTTTTTTGCTGAATCCAAACCCGGTGTCCATACGTGCCTCACTTGCCTTGAATGCGTCACAGCTGCCAAAGAATACAATATACGAGACAAAACATCCCAAATAAAAAGAATTGCTGGGAGAAGCACAAACAAAAAAATTAGAGTCTCAAAATACAACTAGAGGGGCAGCAAGGTGTTTCTGAACGGAAAAAGAAGGAATCTGAAGCTGCTACAAAAGCAAGTTTCAACGTCGCGCAGTGAATTGCAAAATCATCACGTCCCTTTACCGATGGGGAATTTGTAAAAGTCTGCCTGATGCAAATATGTGATGCTGTTTGCAAAGAAAATAAAGATTCCTTTTAGAACATTTGTCTTTCCAGAATGACTATGCAGAGACGCATAGTAGACATGTCTGGAAATAGCTGTGATCACCTAAAAAGCAAATGCAAAAATATTGTGTATTTCTCTGCTGCTCTGGACGAAAGCAACAATGCCACTGATAAAGCCCAACTTTTAATTTTTGTTCGTGGAGTGACAGAAACATTTGAAGTACACCAGGAGCTGGCATCTCTCGTTTCTCTGCATGGCAGAACCACTGGATTTTACATCTTGAATGCTTTTAAGAAAGCTGTTGAAGATTTAAATTTGCTGTGGGATAAATTGGTGGGGATGACAACCGACGGTGCTTTGGCTATGGTTGGCAAGAGTAACGATGTGTAGGGTGTTTAAAAAAGCACATTGAGATGCATAATACACTGTATAATACACCAGGAGACCTTGTGTGCAAAATACCTGAAGTTTAAAGAAATGATGGACTTTGTTGTATCCACAGTTAACTTTATTCGTTCACGATCTTTGAATCACCATCTTTTATGGAAAATATCAGTGCCATTTACAGTGACCTGATTGGCTTAGCTGGGGCATCGTCCTAAAGAGGTTCTTCTCACTGCGTCTGTCATGGAAGAAAGCAACTGGATTGCTGATCTGGCTTTTTTGGCTGATATCACAGGACATTTAAATGATTTAAACCTAAAGTTACAAGGAAGTCAGCATCTCATTTGTGATTTGTTTGAGGCAGTGTGTACATTTGAAATGAAATTAAAGCTGTTCACAAACCAGCTCGAGAAAGGGCAGCTGACACAGTTTGAAACATGTCAACAAGCCTTTCCACGTGAAGAGACATACAATTGGAAACGCCATGCAAGTGTCATGAAAGAACTACGTGGGGTGTTTCCCAGCAGGTTTGAGCAATTCAGGAGCGAGCGACCCTCTTTTAAACTCTTCGCGGATCCCTTCTCTGTTGATGCAGAAAGTGTACCTGACAATCTCCAGCTTGAAGTTATTGAACTGCAGTGTTCCACTGCACTGAAGAGCAAAGACAGGGACCGGCCTCTCCTAGAATTCTACCCATCACTGGACCACAGTCAGTTTCCTAATCTCAGCAGAGAAGCTTTGAAATTGCTGTCTTTGTTTGGAAGCACATATCTGTGAATAGGTGCTTTCCCTTATGAAGCTAAACAAGTCACACCTCAGAACAAGGCTGACAGATGATAACCTGCATGCAGTGCTTAGAGTAGCCACCACTTCACTGGAGCCCAACATCCCTCAGCTGGTAACTGAGAAGAACTGCAACATCTCCCACTGATTGGTTGGACTGCACCCCAGGGTGAATGGAAGTACTAAAACTTAAGTTCATTGTGAAAAATTACCATAGCTTAAAACTGGTGTTAAATAATGATATCTAATATATAATATATATATATATATATATATATATATATATATATATATATATATATATATATATATATATATATATATATATATATATATATGCATTGCATTTACAATGTGCATTTTGGCCCTTGGCCAGTTGTCTTTTTCGTGATCTGGCCCTCACAGAAATAAGGTTGTGCACCCCGGCTCTAAAGCCACGAATGCAGCAGAGCCCGGCTCTTTTGCATGGTGGTTCAGACAGTAGCCTGCAGTATACGGGGTCACCAGTTTGCACCCAGCCTCCACCCTGTTACACCAAATCATAAAAAACTAAAGAATTTTGTATCTGAACACTAACTGTTGCACTTGTTTCCTAATAAACTGCAAAGGGATTATATAGAGAGCATGAGCCTTTGATGCGATTACCACCCAGTGATCTGATCAAGGTACAATTGCCCTGGGTAAATATATCCGTTTGTAACCTTACTCACTCATAATTGAATACAAACTAATTAAACTAATTTGGGGAAAACAAATTGGGGGTTAGGGTTAGGGTTGGTGTTAGGGTTGGGGTTAGGGGTGGAGTGAGGGTTATTCAAAAATAACTGTCTTACAAAATCAGAAAACAATTTCTATAACTTATTTGTTTATTATTTAGCAGACGCCTTTATCCAAGGCGACTTACAGAGACTAGGGTGTGTGAACTATGCATCAGCTGCAGAGTCACTTACAATTACGTCTCACCTGAAAGACAGAGCACAAGGAGGTTAAGTGACTTGCTCAGGGTCACACAATGAGTCAGTGGCTGAGGTGGGATTTGAACCAGGGACCTCCTGGTTACAAGCCCTTGTCTTTAACCACTGGACCACACAGCCTCCCCATGCGACACACGCAAGGCGTTTGAATATTTAGCCCAAAGTACTTAAAACTGTTTTGTTAATCTCTTCCAATCTCTCATGTACGCAATATAACTTGTTAAAAGGAGCACACATTACAAAGTGAAGTGATTTGACAAACCATTGATTAGAGTGACTTCACAGTGCCAGGCTGGTTCACCAGGACAGGACTGGGACCTCCTCAAGATTATCAATACCAGAATATAATGAACGTAACAACCTGAACTGTCCCAAACTGTCTCTGAGACCCTGGAGACATGCAGTCATCCTATAAAAGATAAGCAGAGAGTTGCTGTCAGTGCATAACAAGACTCAGGATGGATCCAGGCAGGTTGCAAAAACATTGGGATGTTAGAATGACAGCGAAAGTACAGGAGTCTAACTCACATAGAACAACCCTTTGTGTTGGAGCTTCATGTCACAGTGCATAACACCATTGTAATGATGTGTAAGTACACATGCACTTACTAAGTAACTGCTACGTAAATACACAGTCATTAGAGACACTTTATGTAAAGTGTCACCATACCTTATCACACCTGTAGAGGGTGCCTCTTTTCACAGCATGGGTGGGGCAATGACAGATATACAGAACAAATATATAAATGTAAAAAATGTTACTGTTGGTCCTTCCTCTGAGTGCTAACCAGGCCCATCTCTGAATTAAACAAGGTTAGCATCCAAATTAATATTGATGCAGGCCCTAGAAGTGTCCAAGGAGACTTCCCACAATGACAGAAGCCCATTCTACCCTTAATAATAACATTACTGTACTCAGCTGGGCTTTACATGAATCACAGCAGGGGCTTGCAGGGATTCTACAATATTACTGGGTAAAACACTCCAGGCAGTGCAATTAGAATTAGGTAACATATGATTGTATAATAATAATAATAATGTATTATTTATTTCTTAGCAGATGCCCTTACCCAGGGTGACTTACAGTTGTATACAAAAAATACAGTAGAATTAAGAGAAAGATACAAAATACAATGACTTCAGTCCTAATAAGAGCAAATACAAAACACAGTACGATTTAATATCGGGGCAGTTCAAGAGCAGATAACAGTGTTGATAATTACATCACGGTTAGATACGTGTGCAAATGAAATACAAAACACTGCAGATTGGGTTAAGTGCAGGATTAAATACAGTAAAATAGGGAGCAGGTAAGTGCAAGTTAAAGTGCATTAAAGACAGAGTGCTATACTGCCCAGAAGGGAAGAGTTGAGTTTTACAGGTGTTGTCTGAAGAGGTGTGTCTTGAGGAGGCGCTGGAAGGTGGTCAGGGACTGGGCAGTCCTGACATCCGTAGGAAGGTCATTCCACCACTGCGGGGTGAGGGTGGAGAAGGAGCAGGCTCTGGAGGTAGGGGAGCGTAGAGGAGGTACAGCCAGTCTTCTAGTGCAGGCGGAGCGGAAAGGTCGAGTGGGTGTGTAGGGAGAGATGAGGGTCTTGAGGTAGCTGGGTGCAGTCTGGAAAAGGCATCGGTAGGTGAGTACAAGAGTCTTGAACTGGATCCGAGTGGTGATCAGTGAGTCAGTGGAGTAGCATGGGAGAAGCGAGGCAGAGAGAACACCAAGCGAGCAGCAGAGGTCTGGATGAGCTGGAGCGGACGGGTGGAGGGTGCGGGGAGGCTGATCAGGAGGGAGTTGCAGTCATCTAGGCAGTAGAGTACCAGGGCCTAGACGAGGACTTGCGTGGAGTAGTTGGTGAGGAAGGGTCGGATTCTTCGTATGTTGCTCAGGAAGAAACGGCAGGTATATGCTAGAGTGGAGATGTGCTGGGAGTAGGAGAGGCAGGGGTCCAGTGTGACTCCAAGGATCTTGGCGGAGGAGGACGGAGAGAGTGTGGTAGATTCCAGAGGAATGGAGGTAGATATCAGAGGAGGGGGAAGATGAGGAGGAGAAGTAAAGGAGGTCAGATAATATTAATAATAATCCAGAGGAAAGCTGACAGCGCAGCTATACCAAGAGCACTTTGTGATACAGAAATTAACATTAACACGTTTATCTAGTTCTGTGATCAAAAGCCAAACATAGATCTTCAATGTTGTTTTGAGCCTGAAGAAAATATATATTACTGGGAAAATATATATTACAGTCCTGCAGTACAAACCTAAAGGAGTGAGTTATATAGCGGAGGGCTTTCACTGGTGAACCACTGAAAAAGGAACCCAAATTAGTGATGTATGTTCTACGCGAATTCCAAGAACTGCACCTAATTAATGTAAACATGCCCTGAGATTCCCTGAAGTCACATGAAGCCTTGCAGCATTTGACCATTCATATCTCACAGGTCTATGCCAACCCATGAAGACTCTCCAGTTCATAAGAGATACGTTTTATATATAAGTAACTGGGAGAGTTATATGGACTGGCTTCCAAGTGAATTAAAGCAGCTCATTAGTTAGTGGGCGTGATGTCCGAAGCTGCTCAGGATTGATATGAATAGAGAGAAGCCAGACAGAATCAGCTGTCTACTATCTACTTCAATGCAATGCAACACAGTGATGAGCCAATGGACCGTGGCACAAAATATCTGAGCTGGATGCAGAAGGATTCCACTCTTCCAGTTCAATATCTAAGCCGGATGCGGGCGGATTCCACTCTTCCAGTTCAATATCGGAGCCGGATACAGACGGATTCCACTCTTCCAGTTCAATATCTGAGCCGGATGCAGACGGATTCCACTCTTCCAGTTCAATATCTGAGCCGGATGCAGACGGATTCCACTCTTCCAGTTCAATATCTGAGCCGGATGCAGACGGATTCCCCTCTTCCAGTTCAATATCTGAGCTGGATGCAGACGGATTCCACTCTTCCAGTTCAATATCTGAGCCGGATGCAGACGGATTCCACTCTTCCAGTTCAATAACTGAGCCGGATGCAGACGGATTCCACTCTTCCAGTTCAATATCTGAGCCGGATGCAGACGGATTCCACTCTTCCAGTTCAATATCTGAGCCAGATGCAGACGGATTCCCCTCTTCCAGTTCAATATCTGAGCTGGATGCAGACGGATTCCACTCTTCCAGTTCAATAACTGAGCCGGATGCAGACGGATTCCACTCTTCCAGTTCAATAACTGAGCCGGATGCAGACGGATTCCACTCTTCCAGTTCAATAACTGAGCCGGATGCAGACGGATTCCACTCTTCCAGTTCAATATCGGAGCCGGATGCAGACGGATTCCACTCTTCCAGTTCAATATCGGAACCGGATGCAGACGGATTCCACTTTTCCAGTTCAATATCTGAGCCGGATGCAGATGGATTCCACTCTTCCAGTTCAATAACTGAGCCGGATGCGGGCGGATTCCACTCTTCCAGTTCAATAACTGAGCCGGATGCAGACGGATTCCACTCTTCCAGTTCAATATCTGAGCCGGATGCAGACGGATTCCACTCTTCCAGTTCAATAACTGAGCCGGATGCAGACGGATTCCACTCTTCCAGTTGTATTCCTGCAGCTCATATGTTCTACACACTGTTTACAAACTTTGCAACTCAACTCACCCTCTAATTTGTCAATAAAGTTTATTGAATACAAGACTCTTGAATAACTTTATACAAACAATTAGAATGCAAAGCAAGCATAATGCTAACAGTAAGCATTTGTTAATTTATTGTATTACTTTTGAATAGTTTACATGAATTAATGTACATTTTGTAAAAACAAATGTAAACATAACTTTAAAATAATTACTTGTCCTGAATGTATTGGTCCTAAACAATGACACAAATAATCTTACACAGTTTCAGATGTGAAAGACTTTGTTTTTCATTTTACCTAAAAATGGGCTTCTGCAATGCTGGCTGTCAAGACTGGTGCAACATTCAATGTCCTCCCATTTTAACTCACACCATTGTAGAAGTCCCAATGTCATTGTGAATGATAGCAAATCGATTTTGCAGTAACAGTGACCTTTGGTATGTCGTTATACATGTTAAAAGCAACAGAAAAAGCATTCATAACTGAATTTATAAACAAATCCAGTTAATGCTTTCTTACTACACTGGTCCAACGGTGGCTTGATTCCTACAGAATGGGATTTTCTGGAATGGGGTCCAGCTGTTCAGTAACTTTGTAAGAAAATCACCATGTGGATGAGAGTTTGCTTTACCCCACAGATCCTGCTGGTCATATAAATCCATTGGAACTTGGGAAGAAGTGTGCCAAACCTGCGAGCTCCAGAAATCACCAGAGAAGCTGCTGGAGCTCGAGGTGCACCTGGAGGGATGTTTTTATTAGATCTGGGTGCATTTCAAAAGGGGGGGGGGGGCAAGGTGCACCTGGAGCGATGTTTCAATTAGAATTGGGTGCATTTCAAGAGGGGGGGGGGACGAGGTGCACCTGGAGGGATGTTTTTATTAGATCTGGGTGCATTTCAAGAGATGTGGGTGGGGGTGCAGGAGAGTCCAGGTGGGAAAAGAGGTGAGATAGTCAAACTGGCTTTATTTGAGACTATTTTAGTCCTTTTATTACAGGTACTGTGTCTGCACATTATAGTAGTGTAGCAATATGAGGAAACGTCCACATCTACTGTAGTATTGATTTGATATTTAATTCAAGGGCAAAGGACTACCATATCTTTCTACAAATAACACCCAACCACATATAACACACACACACACACACACACTTATAACACACAACAATTTTCTATTAGATGGAAATACTATCACATAAAATAAGAGCATATGGTATATTTATTTAGCAGATGCCTTTATCCAAAGCGACTTACAGAGACTCGGGTGATTTCCATTACATGAGAGAAGATGTTAAAACTTCATGCTGATTTGAACTTGGCTCTCGCCAAGATAAGCACCAACTAAGACGTAGCTTCACAGTAAACTAATGTGATCCATATGTGTCTTCATCCATTTTCGCTGGTGAATAACTTCTTTACAAATTTGAATGGGTCTTTATAAAGTTAGTTCTCGACGCTCCTTCTTTTGTAGCGTTTCCGAGGCGCTCAGCTCTCGCAATGTTGCAAGCTTATCTTTTATGACCCTTTGTAAGAGATTGAGTCCTCCTTCTGACTTTCTTCTGCTCTTCTCCATTGCTTCCTCAGCTGTCTCCTTTCTCTAACTAAGCTGTTCAATCTCCTGCTGCCGTCTAGACTTTCCAGGAATAGTTTGTACTTTTTCCTTCCTTTTTCAACTCCAAACCTCTCGCTTCCATATGTAGATGATGTCCCCAAATTTATCCAGTTTCTTTTCAACTGTTCCACTTAACCTTTCCAATGCAAAGCAGAGATCTGTGTTTACTGTGTCCCATGCAGTTTTCTCACAAGCTCTTGGCCATTTAACTCCAGGCTTGTGCCCGTTGAGGTTCTTTTCTCTCTTACGCTGGTTTGTCTGCCGGGTTCACAAGGATCATTAGGTTCATCACTAACTGTGTCCATGCAAGTCCTCCTCACATCTATGACAGGGGTGCTGATATCCTGCGAACTGTGGTTTGCTTCCTGTCGCTGGATTTCATTCGACTGACTTGACTGACTCGTAAGAAGTACTGATCAATGCGAGGCCCTTGTCCCTTCTCCTCAAGCATTTCATTCTCCCTTGATGAATCTTCAAACCCCTGACCGTTGTCGCTTTGCTCCAGCCGCAGACACAAACCTGGAGTTCCATGTCTTTGCTAACTGCAGATCTTGAACTAGTCTTTGTGAAGTACTTTCCATACTCATATCCGTTTCCGCTCCTAAGTCCTTAACCGTGTTGTCCAACGTTGAGTCATCTTCCGCCCCGCCTCGCAGACTCTAGGGTATTTTCCTCTTTAATTTCTTTGAAGCCTTGGGCGGGTGTCTCCAGCATCCTGTAAACACAGAGCTGGATACTGCCGACAAGGGTAGCTAACGCTTGCCAGCCCCAATGGGGTCTCTTTCCTCCAGTCAGCTGTCTCTCCAGGCTGTCACAAGGTCTTTCCCTTGTTGCCAGCTGCACTATTCACAGCAGTCACTGGACGTATCCAGATCTTCATGATTTCCATTACATGAGAGAAGATGTTAAAACTTCATGCTGATTTGAACTTGGCTCTCGCCAAGATAAGCACCAACTAAGATGTAGCTTCACAGTAAACTAATGTGATCCATATGTGTCTCCATCCATTTGCGCTTCCTTCCATATGATGATGTAGATATCCTTCTGTCTGGTGCTGATGGCTGAAGTGTAATGCTGGCTCCAGGGATCAGCTTATTTTGCTTCCCTAGCGCATCAGCACACACAACGGCTGCGATGCTGGCCCGGGATCAACCATAGTGCGGTCTCCCAGCGCATCAGCATGACAACTGTCTGGATTGAGCTAAGTAGGGTACATCTCTGGGGTCTTCAAGTGGGCACCTTCCATCCTCGGTGTTTCGCCGACCAGCCCACGACACCTCAAGAGGGCTCGACGGTGATTCTGGCGCCCCAGCATCACCCTCTCCGTCCCCCACTCAACTCAGCCCAGCTTACTTACCTGTACATCAGCCTTTCTTTCTTTCTATTGTGCTTGAGATCCCCAGCCAGAATCTTTCCGTCTCAACCACAGCCAGTTGCTGCTCCTCTCTGCTGCTTCAGATAAGTTCTTCACTGTGCGACGCAACTCTTGGCCATTGAATCCGACATCTCTGAGAAACCGGGTTGTAGAGTGTGCCACAAATCCTCGACATCCCACTTCCACTGGGTAAACCCAGACTCTCCATCCTCGCTGTTCCGCTTCAGTGGCTAGTTGAGCATACCGCAGTTTCTTCCTCTCATACGCCTCATCTACAGCATCCTCCCATGGCACTGTTAACTCTACCAGGTGAACAAGGCGTGCTGATCCAGACCACAGGACAATATCTGGTCAAAGGTTTGTGGTGGCAATTTCAGGTGGAAAAATAAGCCGCTGACCAACATCTGCCAGCATTTTCCAGTCTCTAGCAGCTTCCAGCTGCCCTGGGCGAGGATTGGTTTTAACACCTTTTCTTGGTGGTTGCTCTCCTGGGCGGAGAAATGTTGTCTTTTGTGTGTAATGTTTTGATGGAACAGGTGGCAACTTATTGGTCATGTTACGCTTGTCTTCCAATGCTAAGGCCAAACATCGCAGCACCTGGTCATGGCGCCAAGTAAACCGTCCTTGGCTAAGAGCCACCTTACATCCTGTCAAAATGTGCCTTAATGTTGCAGGTGATGAACACAAAGGACATGAGGGATCCTCTCCTACCCAGAGGTTTAGGTTCTGTGGTGATGGGAGAACATCATATGTTGACCTTATAAGGAAACTGATCCTGCTCTGTTCCATTGACCATAGGTCTTGCCAGCCAATCTTGCGTTGTTCCACACTCTCCCATCTCATCCACTCTCCCTGCTTGCCCTGGGAAATGGCCTTTATACACCTCATCCTCTCCTCCTGCTTTTGCACCTCGTTGACTACAAGCTTCCTCCGTTGCGCAGGGGCTGCCTTGTGCCATGTAGGAGGAGCTGAACTGAGACCAAGACCCCCTCTTCCATGCTGAACTACGCATCAGCTGCAGAGTCACTTACAATTACATCTCACCCGAAAGACGGAGCACAAGGAGGTTAAGTGACTTGCTCAGGATCACACAATGAGTCAGTGGTTGAGGTGGGATTTGAACCGGGGATCTCCTGGTTACAAGCCCTTTTCGTTAACCACTGGACCACACAGCCTCCTGAGAGAGAAGAAAGCCATTTTATAAAAGTGTGTTTTTAGTCTTGACTTAAAAACTGTAATGGCTTCCCTGACAAACGAAGGCAGAGCATTCCATAATTTAGGAGCTCTACAAGAAAAAGCCCTACCTCCTGTGTTGCTTTTATTGACCCTAGGAATAACCAGCAGCCCCTCATCCTGTGATCTCAGAGTGCAGTTTGGAAGATACGGGGTCAGTAACTCCTGCAAATAACTAGGTGCTAATCCATTCAGGGCCTTGTAAATTAACAGCAAAATCTTTAAATCAATTCTATACTGCATAGAGAGCCAGTGTAAAGGGGCCAAAGCAGGGGTAATATATTCACTTTTCCTGGTTTTAGTCAGAATTCTAGCGGCGGTATTCTGAACAAGCTGCAAGCAGGATACCACACGTTTTGGGACACCAGAAAAAAGTGCGTTACAATAATCAATTCTAGATGAAACAAAGGCATGCATTAGTCTCTCAGCATCAGATATGGAAATAATTGGTCTAAGCTATATTTCTCAAATGGTAAAAAGATATTTTAATAACCTCCTTAATAGGAGTCTCAAATGATAGACCAGGATTAACCCTGAAACTCTTAATTTCTAGTTTATGTTTTGATGAGAGCCTGCAAGGGTCAAGCTCATGTAATCCCACATTTCCTTTTAGTTGGTTCTGTGACCCCACTAGCATCATCTCTGTTTTATCTGAATTCAACATTAGAAACCCTGTCACACAGTGCTATGTCATTCAAATCAAAAGCGACCCGCCCATTAGTTTCTAGAATTGTATTGCTGTACTTTATCGTTTTGGAATTCTTCTTTAAAACAAGCTGCCTCTTAAAACATGTGGATCACACTGGCACAGCTGATATGGTCCGAAACAATATTACTTGGTCGTGACAAAGTGTAGTCTGACTACGCCGGTTCTGTGCTAACAGCAACAGAACAAATTTATAATGACTTTGTTTTAACCCTTCTATTTCTTGTGTCACACAGGCTCGAGGCATCCACAGTGGAGAACAACAGCTAGACACACAGACAGGACAACAAGGTAAGTAATTGATTACTTTTATTCTGAATACAGACAATGTTAAAAAATTTGACTAGCTAATAACTATCAAGCTACAATTTCCCAAACTAATTCCCCTAGCCAGGTCATCGGTACCGGATATGGTCCCCGTCTCCTGCTCCCCAATTTGATAATCAATTTATTCCACTCCACCACTGAGCCCCACCTACACACTAAGGAGGTCTACCCAGACAATTTTCAGTTGGTGTCACTGGTGTCCCCCAACAAGGTGGCGCTTTGCGTTCACACAGCACCCCAGCAATGTTCCGGCGCCGCCTCTTATACTGGAGTAATAGTGATCCCTCTATGGCCCTCCAGCAACTCGGGATAGAAACAACAGATAGTGCAGCGAGAATCTCACTAACCACTTTCTTCCACCCTCCATCCATGTTCTAATTCAGGAGGATTGAATATTTTTAATAAAGGCAATTCGATTACAATTGAATAAAAATAGCTAGACTCATTAATAATCCATACAGATTATATAGATATATATTACATCAAATTCATATGTAAATAAAAAGTAAATCTCCCATAATTTTACTAAAACACTAAAATCATCAGCTGACTGATCGAATTACACTCATAGATAATAAAAACCAGTTAAAATCATACACTACTTAAAACCAATTCTAATACAAGTAACGGTTCTATAAGCCAGGTAGCAAGCAAACACCAGTGTATATAATTTACTTACTTTCTTCATTAATAAAGTGCTTCAACCGATACAAAGCCAACTACTTATTGGAGTAATTAGTGATTCTAAATAAATATAGTTGTGTGGTGAAACCCAGGTGTAATTAAATTGCAATGTATTTAACTCTTCTTTAGCAATGCATGTTAGCCACTGCAAGGTCAGCTGCTTCGCTTCCACTCCAGCTGTGATTATTATTCTCCTGCTCTCGTCTCTCTGGCTCGCCCCGCCTCTTGCTGCTTCTAGCTGCAGCTACCTAAGGGCTGATTCAGGCTCCTCTGTCCTGGATTCTCTGCCTCTCTCCTCTGCTTCCCAGCTTGCTCCACTGTTTCGCTGTTTTGTTCTCTCTCTAGTTATATCTGCTATGTTTGTACTATAAAATACATTAAGTATGTTGATTAATTGATTGAAACCGTGCCTGCATACTTACTGATGACTAGGATTCGTGCAGTGGGGGGAATGTTCTTTGTGTAAAGTAGTATATTTTGAGTATATTGGCCTACATACAATTTCTATAAACATTTTGAGGTATATTACGATGTATAACTTTTTTTTTTTACGGTGCGACAGTGAACAGTCTTAACTTAAATAAATGACCCTTGCTGCTAGATGAGTCCGACACCCCTGACCAGACAATCAATTTTAATTTCTGGACTTTTTCTGTTCAAACACATTTTCATAACCAAGAAATTCAGCCAGATGTATTTATTTCACGTTAGTGCGTTAATGAATCAGTGAATCAAACGAACAAATCTGTTGAATTGATTCACTATGAATGAATCAAACAAATCGAGTCAGTAAAAAGAATCAAACTGCACATCGCTAGTTTTCAGGTTTGCTGGCTTTGATACTGTAGACCATTCCATCCTACTGAATCATCTTGAAAGCACAGTAGGACTGGCTGGCCTTGTCCTATCCTGGTTGAAAGCTTTCTGATAGGTTTCAGTTTGTCTCTATTGGTGAGGTAAAATTGGCATTATCGGAAGTTGTCTGGTTGTGTTCCACAGGGCTCCATTCTAGCTTTCATTATATATGCTACCATCAGGTGACATTATCCGCAGACACGGAGTGAACTTCCATTGCTATGCTGATGATACCCAGCTATATCTGTCCCTGAAGCCAGGAATTTCTTCTGCCTGGGTGCTATTAGCTACTTACCACGTGAGACTCTGTGACTGTCGGCTAGTATATTGAATTAGCTGACAGTCATGCAGATTTATTAAACTTGTGCAGACTATGGCCGAAGGGTTAATAAAATAATTAATAGCCAGTTAATCCCTCAGCCAGAATATAAAGGACCTGCAGCTTTGGCTGCACGGGGTGGGTTGTCCAGAGGAAGAAAGAGACAAGTAAGACCCGATACAAAGAACACAATTGCTACTCATGCTGGAACAACCAGCGTGATACTTGTTCTAATTATTTGTTTGTCTATTTGCTTTGGCCCTCGTGCCTTTTGCTTTGTGAAAGTCCTTTGCTTTGTTTAAACCTTTTTATTTATTAATACCCCAGTCGGCTGTTGTTGTGAATTCATTTCCTGGTCTGACTTCACCACAAAGCCCTCATCTGCCACACACTGTCACCCCGATCCATGTAGCCTGCTCTGCAGGGTGGCAATGCCGACAAGGAAGAGCACTGAGGCTACATCTCATCAATCAATATTCTCGACTAGGCAGATCAAAAAGAAAAACATGCCATTGCACAGCATGACTTTTATTGTATATGCATTAAAGGGGAAAGGAAAACGGGTTTTTTCTTTTTTTTTTTTTACATCAGACAAGGAAAACATGTCTGTTGATCGCTCATTTTCGGTCAGTGTAAGCTACCTCCACCTTCACAATAAGCTACTGACCAAAAGATACACCTGGACTGCTGGGGCTTTTTATATGAAGGCGGTCACATGTAGTCTCAGACATTATCGTGCCCATTAAATTATTGCTTGCGCTAAATTTAGTGTGCGCTATGGCATGTAAATAAGCCGAATAGTGTGCACATAAATGAATTCATTCTGTGTTAGTAATTGGGGCAGTAAATTTAGATTTATCGCGCACGTTAGGCTCCCTAATTTACGTGGGCACTAACTCTAAATTTAGTGCCCTTTCATAAATGAGGCCCTTAGTCTTTTGGATGCAGCTTCTTGTGGGCTGCAATAACAACAATTCACATTTCTAAAGCACTTTTCATCACAAGGATTTCAAAGTGCTTCACACACACACACACACACACACACACACACACACAATGAACAATTAAACCATTCAATTAAAAAAGAATATAGAATCCGACAAAACAGAACAAAAGGTTGGTTAGTAGAAATAGAACTATTAAGAGTCTAGAACAAACCTTTATTATTTAAAAAAGCATAACAAGAAAATGCAGTTTGGATTGTAAAACAGGAAAACTAAGACAGAAAGTATTTTGTAAAAAAATAAGTTGTCAATCTTGACTTAAAAACAGTTGGAGTCCCAGGTTCCCTGACAAAAGAAGGTAGAGCATTACAGAATTCAGGAGCTTTACAAGAAAAGGCCCTTCCTGCCTAGGAATTACCAGCAGCAGTTAAAGGGCCTGAATTAGTATGTATATTGTGAGTCTGACAGAGCCTGGAGTTCATTTGTTAAACTCTGTGAGGAGAAAAAGGGTCCTAATAAATATATTAATACAGCAGAACTCCAACTGCACCTCTGTCTCATTCCAGAACCGCAGCTGTGTCTCGTTCCCTGTTACTACTGGCAGAACCGCAGCTGTGTCTCGTTCCCTGTTACTACTGGCAGAACCGCAGCTGTGTCTCGTTCCCTGTCATTACTGGCAGAACCGCAGCTGTGTCTCGTTCCCTGTTACTACTGGCAGAACCGCAGCTGTGTCTCGTTCCCTGTTATTACTGGCAGAACCGCAGCTGTGTCTCGTTCCCTGTTACTACTGGCAGAACCGCAGCTGTGTCTCATTCCCTGTTATTACTGGCAGAACCACAGCTGTGTCTCATTCCCTGTCATTACTGGCAGAACCACAGCTGTGTCTCGTTCCCTGTTATTACTGGCAGAACCGCAGCTGTGTCTCGTTCCCTGTTATTACTGGCAGAACCGCAGCTGTGTCTCGCTCCTTGCTACTACTGGGCACTGCTTCTCTGTCGTTCTACAAGTGGCCTCAGGCTATGACATATGCTTTTTTATGCTTTGCTATTGTAACAAATGAACACACTTGTCAGGGCACAAAATGTGTAGCAGTATTTGAGCGAGCTGGGACTTGTGGTTTAAGAGAGGACTCCCCACACTGGCTGGCTTTGCCTGTGGATTCTGGGTTGTGTTACAATCTGAGGTGTTGTTGTTGTCTTGCTTTTCCAGTTGTGCTTTGTCTGTGTATTTTCTTTAACTCAATATAAAGGCAAGCTTGTAGAAAGTTACTGATAAGGAAACACATTCAATCTCTGGAGATTGTATGTGTCTTGTAACCTGTACCAATGTCAATGTCTTGTAATCTTTTGTAGCAACATATCTCCTTAGCTGGGTGTGTGTGTGTGTGTGTGTGTGCGTGTGTGTGTCAAATTTTATGTTAGAAAATCAGAAATAACCCAGAGAGAAAAGGTACGAGGGGATGCCAAGCTGTACTGGAGAGCAAAAACACTTGTGTTCATTCAATGCAATCAACGGTTATTTATAGTGATATTTACAATAGCATGATTCAACGTTACTGAATTTGCACCTCTTGCCTTGACTATTTCAGATGACAGCATTTCACCCTGGTAAAAACAAGACTGCTGAATTTACATTCAGTGCTGGCGAAGTTAAGATGCTGTGTTGGCATAAATTAAAAAATAAAATTAAAACCTGTTTGTTGAGCACAAAAAGACATTGAAACTTTGTGAGAGCTGATTAGCACATGATTTGATAAAACCCTTTTGAAGATACTGCTCGGTTCTCTGTATATGCAAAAGGAATAGCAGACAAAAGGACAGTCATGGTGTAATGATAGCGTATGGGAAAACAATAGGAGATGGCATGCTACCAATACTGGGGAAATGATCTCCTATGTCCTTACCATGGTCACTTATGGTATAATGTGGTAAATATAACACTGTAATGACATTGGGGAAAGTAATATACCTTTCTCAACAGAGATTTAACATATCCATTTGTTTGTTTGCTTTTTATTGTCAATACTAGTGTAAATCCCCATATGGTGGTGGAATGAGCATAGTGATTGACAGGCTCTGATTGCCTGATCCCATGTGTGGAGTGCTGCATGGGTCATGCATACAACAGCCTTGCTGATCCCATGTGTGGAGTGCTGCATGGGTCATGCATACAACAGCCTTGCTGATCCCATGTGTGGAGTGCTGCATGGGTCATGCACACAACAGCCTTGCTGATACCATGTGTGGAATATTGCATACAACAGCTTTGAAAACTAGTTTTGCATGCTCAGGTTTAAGTGCATGTAAAAAGGGATTTCCATTGTGTCCTGTGTGGGTTATATGAAAAACTGATAATGTGTTGCAGCATAGCAGTCTTGAACACTGAGATGTACTGTACCCTGTGAGGGAACGTACTGAAACTATATGAATACCCTTTGAGTTTGACAGATATGCTGTTTTATTGTGCGAGAGCCTTTAATGTGGCTGTTATTATGAGGGTTTATTAACACTGGACATAATCTAAAGATGATGATGATAATAATAATACATTTATAGTGGAGTAAAATGCACATCATATATCAATCCCTTCCCTAAACAATTTTTATAGTGTACAGCACAAAGCTTGAAACTTTAGTTTACACTTTAGTTTTTAGATACAGATCCATAACAGCACAGGACATATCACTCCCAATGAACTGTCTGAGGGGAACTGTAGTTCTTACTGACACTGAGGTATCATGCTTTGATAATAAGCACCACAATACCTGAAAACAGTCATGTTTTATTGTTATTGATGCTCTTATCGGTAATTTTAAATCAGAATCTAGTTCAACTTTCAGGCTACATGACATTGCTATCCCAGTGAATACTCAACTCAACAACAACACTGTTTATATCAATGAGATTTCCATGGTAAATGCATGATCAACAACAACACACTGTTTATATCAATGAGATTTCCATGGTAAATGCATGATCAACAACAACCTACTACTGTTTATATCAATGAGATTCCCATGGTAAATGTATGATCAACAACAACACACTGTTTATATCAATGAGATTCCCATGGTAAATGCATGATCAACAACAACACACTGTTTATATCAATGAGATTTCCATGGTAAATGCATGATCAACAACAACACACTGTTTATATCAATGAGATTTCCATGGTAAATGCATGATCAACAACAACCTACTACTGTTTATATCAATGAGATTCCCATGGTAAATGCATGATCAACAACAACACACTGTTTATATCAATGAGATTCCCATGGTAAATGCATGATCAACAACAACACACTGTTTATATCAATGAGATTTCCATGGTAAATGTATGATCAACAACAACACACTGTTTATATCAATGAGATTCCCATGGTAAATGCATGATCAACAACAACACACTGTTTATATCAATGAGATTTCCATGGTAAATGCATGATCAACAACAACACACTGTTTATATCAATGAGATTCCCATGGTAAATGCATGATCAACAACAACACACTGTTTATATCAATGAGATTCCCATGGTAAATGCATGATCAACTACTGGTTTGTTTCACAAATTACTGGTACAGTAACTTAAAATCACTCGAGCATTGTGGGGGGTTAAGGGGGGTCTGTGCACTTGACGTGTTTTTTGGCTGCTGTAGTTTGTACCAGGCTAGAAGAACAGCATATGCTCTGATTAGTATCTGGCTGACCCCCTGTTACCACCCTTTATTAGATCTCCATGTTTCTTCAGTTTCACACTTTCTTGCTTTCCAAACAGGAAGGTAATGTCACACCTTCCTTTGGAAAGCTGGCATGTGTGAAAATGAAACAGCAAACATGAACATGAATGATGTTGTTATTCCAAATTTGCTGGAAATTTTAATTAATTAATTACATTTTATTATTATTATTATTATTATTATTATTATTATTATTATTATTATTATTATTATTATTATTATTATTGATAATAAGATTGTATAATTTTTACTCTTTAAATTCCTTAAACGCATAGCTTATAAATCTACTTCCAAGATAAATGATTTCTCATTAGTTATCTGGCCAAGGTGGGTTATACAATTTCAGATATGGTATGTATTTTAATAAGATACCAGTTACTGTGAATCAAACTACATACCCACAGTGCGATAAAAAGGGAGCTCCAGAAATTCACATCTCCCTGATGTTCTGAAGAATGTTGAATTTTTAAACCCTGTTAACATTCAAGCAGGGCAGAGCATAACCCTCTAAATATACAGACGACTGCAGATAACCCTCCGATTCTCATAAATGATATCCCAGCAGCGGCCATTAGATATGCACCTTTCATTCCCTGTCTTTAAGACATGATGAGGAGCATTTTCCACTGTGGCTCTGTGACTGAGTCAAGCTAAGATGTTAAAAACTGAACCCAGAAATCTGGCCAGCCTCTTGATATCCATCGCATACAGAATTAAGGTCGCTTACTATTGAACTTGTTCTTAAAAGCTGACGTGGTTCATGCTCTGAGGGTCTGAAAAACTGATTGCTGTTTGGTCAAATTTAGAAGTCTCGACCTTTTGAAGACAGTTATTATTTTTCCTGTCCTTATATTATATTCTACACTACACTTGTTTTGGAAGGTAATAACTATTTTGAATGTATGTCTCTTTTATATTGATGCATTGCTAATGATTTCCATTACATGAGAGTAGATGTTAAAACTTCATGCTGATTTGAACTTGGCTAATGTGATCCATATGTGTCTCCATCCATTTGCACTTCCTTCCATATGATGATGTAGATATCCTTCTGTCTGGTGTTGATGGCTGAAGTGTAATGTTGGCTCCAGGGATCAGCTTATTTTGCCTCCCTAGCGCATCAGCACACACAACGGCTGCGATGCTGGCTCCGGGGATCAACCATAGTGCGGTCTCCCCAGCGCATCAGCATGACAACTGTCTGGATTGAGCTAAGTAGGGTACATCTCTGGGGTCTTCAAGTGGGCACCTTCCATCCTCGGTGTTTTGTCGACTAGCCCACGACACCTCAAGAGGGCTCGACGGTGATTGTGGCGTCCCAGCATCACCCCCCTCCGTCCCCCACTCAACTCAGCCCAGCTTACTTACCTGTACATCAGCGTTTCTTTCTTTCTATTGTGCTTGAGATCCCCAACCAGAATCTTTCCGTCTCAACCACAGCCAGTTGCTGCTCCTCTCTGCTGCTTCAGCTATAAGGTATAGAAATTATGTTTTAGTCTTAAGAGAGTTATATATATCGAATGTTCTAGAATTTAACGATGGGTGTTTTTAGCTTTATGCATGCATAGTTTGAAGGCTAAATATATAATAACCATATTCGTATTACTGTATTGAAGTACTAATGCTGTTAAACCTGTAAAGCACTGGATCACCCAGACTGCTTTTTACTTGGAATTTACGGTGGTCTGCACAACCAACCAATCCAATTTTTAAAGCATTTAATAAGCCAAAAAGAGCACTACTACTGCTCTGATTTGTTAAAACTTCAAATTAAATACGTCTCCCCTGAGTTTAAGAGTGTGCTTAGAGTATATATATATATAAACACCGATGCATCCAAATACCTGGCTATCTCCTCTTATATAAATACCTAGATATCTCTTATATAAATACATGGAATAAATACCTGGATATCTCCTCTTATATAAATACCTGGATATCTCATCTTATATAAATACCTGGAATAAATACCTGGATATCTCCTTTTATATAAATACCTGGATATCTCCTCTTATATAAATACCTGGATATCTCATCTTATAATAACACCTGGAATAAATACCTGGATATCTCCTCTTATATAAATACCTGGATATCTCCTCTGATATAAATACCTGGATATCTCATCTTATATAAACACCTGGAATAAATACCTGGATATCTCCTCTTGTATAAATACCTGGATATTCCCTCTTATATTAATACCTGGATATCTCCTCTTATATAAATACCTGGATATCTCATCTTATATAAACACCTGGAATAAATACCTGGATATCTCCTCTTGTATAAATACCTGGATATTCCCTCTTATATTAATACCTGGATATCTCCTCTTATATAAATACCTGGATATCTCATCTTATATAAATACCTGGAATAAATACCTGGTTATCTCCTCTTATATAAATACCTGGATATCTCCTCTGATATAAATACCTGGATATATCCTCTTATATAAATACCTGGATAGCTCCTCTTATATAAATACCTGGATATCTCCTCTTATATAAATACCTGGATGTCTCCTCTTATATAAATACCTGGATATATCCTCTTATATAAATACCTGGATGTCTCCTCTTATATAAATACCTGGATGTCTCCTCTTATTCAAATACCTGGATGTCTCCTCTTATATAAATACCTGGATGTCTCCTCTTATATAAATACCTGGATGTCTCCTCTTATATAAATACCTGGATGTCTCCTCTTATATAAATACCTGGATGTCTCCTCTTATTCAAATACCTGGATGTCTCCTCTTATTCAAATACCTGGATGTCTCCTCTTATATAAATACCTGGATGTCTCCTCTTATATAAATACCTGGATGTCTCCTCTTATAAATACCTGGATGTCTCCTCTTATATAAATACCTGGATGTCTCCTCTTATTCAAATACCTGAATGTCTCCTCTTATATAAATACCTGGATGTCTCCTCTTATATAAATACCTGGATGTCTCCTCTTATATAAATACCTGGATGTCTCCTCTTATTCAAATACCTGGATGTCTCCTCTTATATAAATACCTGGATGTCTCCTCTTATATAAATACCTGGATGTCTCCTCTTATTCAAATACCTGGATGTCTCCTCTTATATAAATACCTGGATGTCTCCTCTTATTCAAATACCTGGATGTCTCCTCTTATATAAATACCTGGATGTCTCCTCTTATATAAATACCTGGATGTCTCCTCTTATATAAATACCTGGATGTCTCCTCTTATACAAATACCTGGATGTCTCCTCTTATTCAAATACCTGGATGTCTCCTCTTATATAAATACCTGGATGTCTCCTCTTATATAAATACCTGGATGTCTCCTCTTACACAAATACACTTCTACCATAATGGAATTGGAATTGCAACCAATACTTCCACGCTTTATCAAATCCTCAAGTTCAGTCTGAGAGCCGAGGCCCCAGGCTCAGTCAGATCTCCCGCCTGTGTATTCCCTCTGTGCATTGTCAAATAAAGAGCTGTCAATTCTAGCGCTAACTTCGCCAACCAGTGTACTCAGCAGACACACACAGACACATCTGCACTGGTTACCTGTTACCATGTTGTTCATACAGACGTCTTCACAGTGACTGACGAGGAGCCAAAGCTCAACCCAGTTTCATTCTAATTAGGCATTTGATACACCAGCTATTCCGAGAGCCAGCTATTTTCCAGTGTGGTTTTATGTTGTGCTTCCTTCCCCCATGTAGCTCCCAAGCTGTTAAGCACCTTTTGGTTGTCATACTAAACTGTCCAGGTCATCCCAAACAAGGTCAGTAGACACTGTTGTGGTCAGGCCATGCATTATATACAACACCCTGCTGTTTCAGTGCTTTGGGACAATGCCATATTTCATGGTGAATTTTAGTGGCCAGAGTTCTGGAATAATGTTTTTTGGTTGTATTGTATTATTATTATTATTTTATTTCTTAGCCGACGCACTTATCCAGGGCGACTTACAATTGTTACAAGATATCACATTATTTTTACATACAATTACCCATTTATACAGTTGGGTTTTTACTGGCGCAATCTAGGTAAAGTACCTTGCTCAAGGGTACAGCAGCAGTGTCCCCCACCGGGGATTGAACCCACAAGCCTCCAGTCAAGTCCAGAGCCCTAACCACTACTCCACACTGCTGCCCCATTGTATTGTATTGCACATTGATGACTGTCTTTCGTTGATAAATCTGCTATCCGTTATCCAGTGTTATAGACCCACCTCAGCATAGCTGTGCAGTTTTGGCTTTCGTTGTAGTGTTACCATGCAACGATACAGACCCATTTTTCTGAGCACCATTCAAAACATCTGTATTTCCCTGTAAAGTTGAACAAAATAAGTGACTTACATTTGGGTTGCAAAAGGTAGCGATAGCACGCAATGAACCTTTTATTTAGTAAGTATACTGAAGTGAGATTTAATGGCACAAAAAGCTCAGATTTTTTCTAAAAGTACAGTATCCACAGGGTATATTGTGAATAAAGTCCTATAGAACTCAGTGTGTTGCTCTAGGTGGCAGTCCTTGGATCCAGTTTCCTTGGCTCAGTGAGTGCCCCCTTTGTTAAATTATCTGCCTTCTGTCTGTATCTAAAAAAAAAATTACAAAAGATGATACACTTTTATTTACTTCTGGTAAGTCAATGAAACAAATAACATAGATCCCTCAGACAACCACATGGGAGATGTTCAGACCTCTACAAGCCAGCAGGCAAAACAACAGCAGAGCTGCAACAGACCTGGTTTCAAATACCACTTCTTACACATTCTTTTTTTCATACTCCCTCTTCTGATGACTTTTTCCATCGTTGAAAGATCTGGGTATGCAAATCAATGCACTCTAGAGTTATAAATTGTATACGTGTGCTAGATCCGCACGCTGAACACTAGGAAATGTGGCAACAAAAATAATTTGCTAAATTGCCAAGTTTATGCAAAAATATAGTCATAAAAATACAGACCAAAAGATGCTAGAGCATGTGACTCCAACCCTGGTCCTGGAGAGCTACTAGGTCTTCTATTTTTTCGTTTCAACTGAGATCTCAGTTACTTAACTGCACCAATTATTGGCTTAGTCAAGATTAACTGTTGTTCCAGATCTTTAGCCATTGATGACACAGACACCTATAAAACCTGAGGCTTTGGGGTTCTCCAGGACCAGGGATCGAGACCCCTATGCTAGTCTAGACCAGAGGTGTCAAACTCCAGTCCTTGAGGGCCACAGGGTCCTCTGGTTTTCATTCCAACTTAAGCTCTCAATTAACTTAATTCATCTAATTATTTGTTCAATTGGACATATTTCCTATTTCTTCAAGGTCTTTGTGCTGATCCAGGGCATGTCTGTGATATGTTAACTGCTGGTGATCAGTGTGCTGATCCAGGGCATGTCTGTGATATATTAACTGCTGGTGATCAGTGTGCTGATCCAGGGCATGTCTGTGATATATTAACTGCTGGTGATCAGTGTGCTGATCCAGGGCATGTCTGTGATATATTAACTGCTGGTGATCGATGCTGATCCAGGGCATGTCTGTGATATATTAACTGCTGGTGATCGATGCTGATCCAGAGCATGTCTGTGATATATTAACTGCTGGTGATCAGTGTGCTGATCCAGGGCATGTATGTGATATATTAATTGCTGATGATCAGTGTGCTGATCCACGGTATGTCTGTGATATATTAACTGCTGGTGATCAGTGTGCTGATCCAGGGCATGTCTGTGATACAGTATATTAACTGCTGGTGATCAGTGTGCTGATCCAGGGCATGTCTGTGATATATTAACTGCTGGTGATCAGTGTGCTGATCCAGGGCATGTCTGTGATATATTAACTGCTGGTGATCAGTGTGCTGATCCAGGGCATGTCTGTGATATATTAACTGCTGGTGATCAGTGTGCTGATCCAGGGCATGTCTGTGATACAGTATATTAACTGCTGGTGATCTGCGCACCTGCACCACACTACCTGTTGGACACTGTTGTTAAGGCGCAGTAAATTGTTACCAGAGATTCTATAATGATATACACACACACACACACACACACACACACACATATATATATATATATATATGTTGTAACAAATGCTTCTGTATTTGCAGGATTCCAGACCTGTGGTATAAAGTGTAACACACAATAGTAACTTTGGTTACCCAGCAGAGGGCGTATTTATTTATTTTCAACACAGGCTTCAATAAATAAAATAAAACCTAACCCTCATTCAGGGCACTCACTCCCTTTTTCAGTCCCTATCTAGCCAATTGTGTTGAGCTAAACCCAAACATAATTCAAAAGATTGTGTCTGTATATTTACAACGATTTAAAATTCAGGTTTTCTTCATTGGATGAATAAAAGCAGCACCTGAGGTTCTTCACACAGCACACAATAAAGGTGAGTGATGTGTTCTACTCCCCCTGGAGTGTTTAGAACTCTTATTGTTACTTCAGTCCATGCACTCATTTATTTCCCTTCATCCACAGGAAAACATTGGAGAGCACACAGGTAAGTATCACTTTTCTCCATCCACAGAAAGGTAGAGGTATATCAGCAGGTGAGGTTAATGTTTGGGTTCTGGAGACACCTCCTGGTGGATCCTAGTATCGCACTTTCCAGAACAATAAAACTTGTCCTGCTGGTTAAGCACCAATGCACTGACGAATTGTATATCCAACCCAAGGCTCTTCTTCCTTGTAGAAATAATTGTAATCCAAGCCTGACGGCCACAGTCCTTTCCTTGAACCAATAAAACAGTCCTGTGTTTCAAACACTGTTCTTGTGTGGTTTTTCTTCGTCTGGCTAATTAATGAACAATCGCACAGTTCACAGGTATCCAACCCCACACTGAAATTGTATTTCTTTGAATCACACAGCTCTATGAAAATGATTAGGAATATGCAGCAGTGTGGAGTAGTGGTTAGAGCTCTGGCCTCTTTACCGGAGGGTCGTGGCTTCAATCCCACGTAGGGGACACTGCTGCTGTATCCTTGAGCAAGGTACTTTACCTAGATTGCTCCAGTAAAAACCCAACTGTATAAATGGGTAATTCTATGTAATAATAATGTGTAAAAAATATTGTAATTGTATGTAAAAATAACGTGATGTAACAATTGTAAGTCGCCCTGGATAAGGGTGTCTGCTAAGAAATAAATAATAATAATGCACAATATTTCTTACACCGGAACCACATGGAAAATAGTGGAGCGATTACAGTAACATACAGATACTTTCTTTGTTGGCAATATTCCGTTATAATACAGTAGAGCCTTTTATCATAGCACCCACTTCATGATCTGCACAAAGCAAACTCTACTAACACTTCCCACAGATCTGCACACAGCAAACTCTACTAACACTTCCCACAGATCTGCACACAGTGAACTCTACTAACACTTTACACAGATCTGCACACAGTAAACTCTACTAACACTTCCCACAGATCTGCACACAGTAAACTCTACTAACACTTCCCACAGATCTGCACACAGTAAACTCTACTAACACTTCCCATAGATCTGCACACAGTAAACTCTACTAACACTTCCCACAGATCTGCACACAGTAAACTCTGCTAATACTTTACACAGATCTGCACACAGTAAACACTACTAAAACTTTACACAGATCTGCACACAGTAAACTCTACTAACACTTCCCACAGATCTGCACACAGTAAACTCTACGAACACTTTTCACAGATCTACACACAGTTAACTATATGTTAACAATATCCTGAGAGACAGTCAGCATGGTTTTAGGAAAGGTAGATCGTGTCTAACTAACCTGCTTGATTTTTTGGAGGATGCAACATCGACAATGGACAATAAAAATGTGCATTATAAATACCATATGGGAGATACTGAAATTGAAGAAGAAATCTATGAAAAAGACCTAGGAGTTTATGTTGACTCAGAAATGTCTTCATCTAGACAATGTGGGGAAGCTATAAAAAAGGCTAACAAGATGCTTGGATATATAGTGAAAAGTGTTGCATTTAAATGAAGGGAAGTAATGTTAAAACTTTACAATGCATTAGTAAGACCTCATCTAGAATATTGTGTTCAGCTCTGGTCACCTCACTACAAAAAAGATATTGCTGCTGTAGAAAGAGTGCAAAGAAGAGCGACCAGAATTATTTTGGGTTTAAAAGGCATGTCATATGCAGACAGGCTTAAAGAATTGAATCTATTCAGTCTTGAACAAAGAGGACTATGCGGCAATCTGATTCAAGAATTCAAAATTCTAAAAGGCATTGATAATGTTGACCAAAAGGACTTTTTATCGACCTGAAAAAAGAAACAAGGACCAGGGGTCACAAATGGAGATTAGATAAAGGGGCATTCAGAACAGAAAATAGGAGGCACTTTTTTACACAGAATTGTGAAAATCTGGAGCGGGAGCACGTCAATTTGCCGACAATTGGTTCCCGCGATAATTGGTCCCAGTGACAATTCGCCCCTGTGACAATTGGTCCTTGTGGAAGGGTGGTGGGCAATTCACTGACACACACAGGAGCCAGAAGTATTATTTGCAACACTGCACTGGAGCCCAGTTTTATTATTTTCTTTTGGCTTTATTTTCTTTAGCCTGCAGAGGGCGCTGTTGTCTGTGGCCTGAATACAGACAACGGTAGTCAGGTCCACAGTAATACCAATACAGGTACTGGCAGCATGCGCACAGGTGCTCAAAAATAATAATGAAAACCAAAGGGGAAAGGAAAAAGGGAAAATAAAACACTGTAATAAAACTACAACACAAAAGTGTTGCTTACGCAGTGCCCCCACTGCTGCTAAGCCGGTCAGTACGGGTCTCCAACCTACGCTCCGCTATTTTCCATACACTGGGGTGGCCAGAGTTCCCCATATAACTACACACGTTCCCTCGGGTATGTAATTATTTCTTTCACTTCTTGGTTTATTTTAAGGCAGGCTGTCTCCCTCAGCCGTGCTTGCCTGGTCTTTGTTTACTCTGGTGTCTTCCGCCAGCGTCACTGGGTATCCTCTCTCCGGCCACCCGAATGCATAACCAAGCACAGTACTTTTGGGCCGAGCAATCCCCCAAGGCCCACCTCTCAGCCACTCAGAGAGAGGGAAAGCCAACACACCCTCTTCCCCAATAACAACAACAGACACAAGTACATTAATCATAAAAGTGTTGTACCGGACACACTTATTGGCTCATACTTGCAGTCTCAATTTGCATATTCCTAACCAGACCACATGAACTCAGACCAGTGTGCTAAGCATAGTGGCTGATCACGCATAGCAAGGAGGGACAGAGACCTGACAGCTGAAGCAACAGTGAGAGGAGAAAGAGACATAAACCATACACAACTTGCTTTTCCCAACATGCCCCATTAACACAATTTGCAATGATATTCCAACAGCTTTAAACACTTGCACATGGTTACAAATGTTCATATGGAGAATAGCTTTTGGGAAGCAATTGTCACGGGGGCGAATTGTCACCGGGACCAATTATCGTGGGGACCAATTGTCGTCGGGACCAATTATCATGGGGACCTATTGTCGCGGGGATCAATTTTTGCCGGGACCAATTGTCGCCGGGACTAATTTTTGCAGGGACCAATTGTTGGGGACCAATTGTCACGGGACGAATTTACAGGGACAAATTGTCATGGACCTGTCTGGAACCAAATCCCCTGTAATGTTGTTGAAGTGGACACCCTGGGAGACTTCAAGAAGCTGCTTGATGAGATTCTGGGATCAATAAGCTACTAACAACCAAACGAGCAAGATGGGCCAAATGGCCTCCTCTCCTCTCGTTTGTAAACTTTCTTATGTTCTTATGTTCTTATATACTGCCAGCTAAAAACCCATTATTCACGTGAACCACAAGTTAAGGTAAATTCTTAAATTACTTTTTTTTTTTTTAAATGTATTTCCCAGTTATTACAGTCAAGCAGAAATGTGTCCTTGGCAATAAGAAACTTGCAGCCTCTGATCTATTTAACAGTTTTTTTTTAAATCTAATATTTATTTAACTGATCCATTCTTTCATTTCCTAGTATAGTATGTATTGATATTCTCTTCCCATTTACTCCTCTTCCCTATAATAGGAATACTGAAGCACCGCTGCTAAGTAGTGACACCTCTAAAGACTAGTCAAATTCCTGCCATGCCTATCAGTCCAGCAGTGTGCACTACATGAACCATTGCAGGGAGGATCTACAATCCCAGAGCTTTTGGAAACCTTTTACCCTGGCCTTTTAATAATGAGCATGAACAGCTGACACCTGTAAGTGCTTCCATAGAACACTTACATTGTCAACAGGATGCAGCAAAGGAGGAGCTGTTAGTTCTGTGGATTGTCAGACAGAAGCACTTCATCTTTGAATGCACACCAACAAGCAAGCAGTATCTCGAGGACCAGGTGTGAATATAGAGGGAAAAAACCCTCTCTCCCCAAAAGAGAGCGGCACCCTCAGTGTAGGGTCACACTGTCAAAGAGAGTGGTACTCTCAGTGTAGGGTCACATTGTCAAAGAGAGTGGTACTCTCAGTGTAGGGTCACACTGTCAAAGAGAGTGGTACTCTCAGTGTAGGGTCACACTGTCAAAGAGAGTGGTACTCTCAGTGTAGGGTCACACTGTCAAAGAGAGTGGTACTCTCAGTGTAGGGTCACATTGTCAAAGAGAGTGGTACTCTCAGTGTAGGGTCACACTGTCAAAGAGAGTGGTACTCTCAGTGTAGGGTCACATTGTCAAAGAGAGTGGTACTCTCAGTGTAGGGTCACACTGTCAAAGAGAGCGGTACTCTCAGTGTAGGGTCACCTTGCACAGTCATTAATCAGTGAGCAGTGATGTGACAATCACCCTTTTACTTGCTTCTTCAATTCGGCTCAACATTTTTATTACTATTACTTTCTTTTCCTGTTTTTGGCTTTGGCTTTGGCTTGGGCAGGATTACTGATGTGTAATTTACATGCATAGTCACATTTCCTGGTTTTGGCACCTTATTTTCATGTTAAAAGAGCTGCAGTAAAAAAACTCTGGCGCCCATTCTAAAGCAGTGTGAGTCACAGCCAGCGCTGCTGCCCTTAGTGTTGCCAATATCCCCCATAAGGCCATTTTCACCAGGTGGCTGGTTTCTGTTGCTGTAGCATCCTCAACGGCAGTCAGTTCAGCTGGGGGTCTCTCCTGGAGCTGCTGTCTGAGCACTGCATCCTGGCACTGCTGCTGCCTGGCCCTCTGAAAGTCTTTGAATGAACTGATGGTAAGGATGGAGAGAGAGAAAGAGGGAGAGAGAAAATACGGGATGATCGTTTGTGGTGTACGGTTTTTGTTCACTGCAGGAGGATGTCCCAGTAAATCACAAGTAAGTGGTTTATGTGGAATAAAAACCAGTTATACCACAAGCATATATTTAAAATAAATAGCAATACTATGTGTACATTTTGTATTATTATTTATTTATTTCTTAGCAGAAGCCCTTATCCAGGGCAACTTACAATTGTTACAAGATATCACATTATTTCACATTATACATGAATTAATTCAGGGATTATTATACCTTGCAGATCTAACTTTCATTTGACAGACTCTGCTTCGATGCAGATTCATTTTGAACTCAGTTTATGGCCTCTTCGCAACCGTTGTTAGATAAACCCTCAAGCTCAGTCTGTCAGATGGCAGCCCCTTTGTTGTTTCCTGCCCTTACCGGTATTAATGAAAGGGCTACAGGCTGTTTGGATAAGTCAGACGAAGTCGGTAAGTGGAAATCGGGGTCCAAATCAAAACAACAATAGAAATTTGAAATGATTTCAGACATTTTAAAGTTGTTATAGTGACAGTATTGTTTGAATACCGAAGCGCAGCTCCGTCCTGGATTTCAGCAGCACACCACTGGACTGGGATGTAAACAAAGACACATTCGAAACTAGTCCCGGTAAGCATGTTATGCCACTCCAGAGACATAACAAAAATATATCCCATGTTAGATATACCCACTCCTGTGGTATATACATTTATTATATATATACACGACACTTAGGACTCTTGCATTATTACCCTGCTTCGACTTCACAATATCGATACGACCCTGCGTCGTGTTCGCACGCTCGGTGTCTGAACGCAGTACCTGTCGTGGTCACCCTGACTCAGTCACTTAGCGTTTATTTATTTATTTTTTAAGTATGTAACTGTTTTTTTTTATTTGCTCTTAACAATGTTTGATAAGAGCAATGGATTCAAAACCTAAGCTGTGTCACATGATGAGGGGCTTCGTATTTCCGGCTAGGAGTACCTACAGTATACGTCATTGGAAAGCCCAGAGTCTGTACTTTTAAACAAGCCAGGTAGGTGCCTGAGTAATATTATTATTATTATTTATTTATTAGCAGGCGCCCTCATCCAGGGTGACTTACAATTGTTATAAGATATCACATTATTTTTACATACAATTACCCATTTATACAGTTGGGTTTTTACTGGAGCAATCTAAGTAAAGTACCTTGCTCAAGGGTACAACAGCAGTGTCCCCCAGCTGGGATTGAACCCACAACCCTCCGGTCAACCACTACTCCACACTGCTGCCCGTAACCGTAATAAGTGCAAAACACGGGCGGCCGAAATCAACGAGTCTAAAAAAATTTGCATGAGTACAATATAACGGGTCATTTTTGTAAGAACATATTATCTGGCCAAAGAGCCAGGAACGTATCCCCAATTTATAACATTGTTCCTATACACTGCACGATTTTTGCTTAAAATCTGGGACAAAATGAGGTTGTCGGGGACACAATGGTCGATAAGTGTGAGAGGGTCTACGATGCCCTGTTAATGGCTTCTGCGATCTCCCGACGCTCTTACGACATCCCGACAAATTTCTAACATGTCAGAAAGCTTTCGTCTCCCACAAAGCAATTTGTGAAATGTGTGAGGGGATATGGGCTGATTTCTTGACGAATGCTGCCAGTAGCCAATAGGACAAGCTAGCAACAATGGCGACGAAGAGAAAGGTTGTGCCCTGCAAGGTGTGGAGCCTCGAAATTGAGGAAAGGATGGTGGAGATGTGGCAGGAACACCCGTGTCTCTTTGACATAAGTGACATTTCCTCTCATGATCGCTCATTGAAGGAACATAGATGAAGGTGTAAGCCCGGCTTATGGGAACATGTGCTTCGACTTAAAAGGCGACTTTCAGTAACCAATTATATTACCAAATATATATTAGCTCAAAGAGCCAGCTGCCCAAAATTTCGATATGAAAAAGAAACAAGGACAAAAGGTCACAAATGGAGATTAGATAAAGGGGCATTCAGAACAGAAAATACGAGGCACTTCTTTTACACAGAGAATTGTGAGGGTCTGGAACCAACTCCCCTGTAATGGTGTTGAAGCTGACACCCTGGGATCCTTCAAGAAGCTGCATGATGAGATTCTGGGATTAATAAGCTACTAACAACCAAACAAGCAAGATGGGCCAAATGGCCTCCTCTCGTTTGTAAACTTTATGTTCTTATGTTCTCAATTTTTAACATCATTTGAAGCTCCCACCCTCATCAGAGAGAGCTCAGAATTCAGAGCTCCCACCCTCATCAGAGAGAGCTCAGAATTCAGAGCTCCCACACTCAGAGGGCTCAGAATTCAGAGCTCCCACACTCAGAGGGCTCAGAATTCAGAGCTCCCACCCTCAGAGAGCTCAGAATTCAGAGCTCCCACCCTCAGAGAGCTCAGAATTCAGAGCTCCCACACTCAGAGAGCTCAGAATTCAGAGCTCTCACCCTCAGAGGGCTCAGAATTCAGAGCTCCCACCCTCAGAGAGCTCAGAATTCAGAGCTCCCACCCTCATCAGAGAGAGCTCAGAATTCAGAGCTCTCACCCTCAGAGAGCTCAGAATTCAGAGCTCCCACCCTCAGAGAGCTCAGAATTCAGAGCTCCCACCCTCAGAGAGCTCAGAATTCAGAGTTCCCACCCTCAGAGAGCTCAGAATTCAGAGCTCCCACTCTCATCAGAGAGAGCTCAGAATTCAGAGCTCCCACCCTCAGAGAGCTCAGAATTCAGAGCTCCCACCCTCAGAGAGCTCAGAATTCAGAGCTCCCACTCTCATCAGAGAGAGCTCAGAATTCAGAGCTCCCACTCTCATCAGAGAGCTCAGAATTCGGAGCTCCCACTCTCATCAGAGGAGCTCAGAATTCAGAGCTCCCACCCTCAGAGAGCTCAGAATTCAGAGCTCCCACCCTCAGAGAGCTCAGAATTCAGAGCTCCCACTCTCATCAGAGAGAGCTCAGAATTCAGAGCTCCCACTCTCATCAGAGAGCTCAGAATTCAGAGCTCCCACCCTCAGAGAGCTCAGAATTCAGAGCTCCCACCCTCAGAGAGCTCAGAATTCAGAGCTCCCACCCTCAGAGAGCTCAGAATTCAGAGTTCCCACCCTCGTCAGAGAGAGCTCAGAATTCAGAGCTCCCACACTCAGAGAGCTCAGAATTCAGAGCTCCCACCCTCAGAGAGCTCAGAATTCAGAGCTCCCACTCTCATCAGAGAGAGCTCAGAATTCAGAGCTCCCACTCTCATCAGAGAGCTCAGAATTCAGAGCTCCCACCCTCAGAGAGCTCAGAATTCAGAGCTCCCACCCTCAGAGAGCTCAGAATTCAGAGCTCCCACTCTCATCAGAGAGAGCTCAGAATTCAGAGCTCCCACTCTCATCAGAGAGCTCAGAATTCAGAGCTCCCACCCTCAGAGAGCTCAGAATTCAGAGCTCCCACCCTCAGAGAGCTCAGAATTCAGAGCTCCCACCCTCAGAGAGCTCAGAATTCAGAGCTCCCACCCTCAGAGAGCTCAGAATTCAGAGTTCCCACCCTCGTCAGAGAGAGCTCAGAATTCAGAGCTCCCACACTCAGAGAGCTCAGAATTCAGAGCTCCCACCCTCAGAGAGCTCAGAATTCAGAGCTCCCACTCTCATCAGAGAGAGCTCAGAATTCAGAGCTCCCACTCTCATCAGAGAGCTCAGAATTCAGAGCTCCCACCCTCAGAGAGCTCAGAATTCAGAGCTCCCACCCTCAGAGAGCTCAGAATTCAGAGCTCCCACCCTCAGAGAGCTCAGAATTCAGAGCTCCCACCCTCGTCAGAGAGAGCTCAGAATTCAGAGCTCCCACCCTCAGAGAGCTCAGAATTCAGAGCTCCCACCCTCAGAGAGCTCAGAATTCAGAGCTCCCACCCTCAGAGAGCTCACACTGTGTAAATGTGCTGCTCTTCTGACTGATGACTGATTTTTATCTTGTTTTGCAAATGACATCATTAATGTATTCTGAAACAAAAAGATGAAAAAGTTGCCTCTTCCAGTAGTAGGTCAGTTCAAGTAAAAAAAAAAAAAACATTTGGAAGATAATGACTTTAAAAGCGCTGATGAAGAGAAATTGGAAATGCACTGTAAATGTAAATTTAAATGCATGTAAATGTGTATAGATGAATTTAAAACAAATAAATACAAACAATTTAAGAGTAAAGTAGTGTTTGAGATTATGACCAACCAATCATCTGAAGTATATAAACTCACAAGGTAAGAATTGAACTCTTTCACAATTTATTACCATATTTACTAATCATATGAAATATAAGAAGCTTTACATTGCTTTCATCTCATCAATATGTTCTAATGAATCTTTCCCTTGACTATTTCTAAATAATTAAAGCACTTCACTCATTCACGTGCATACTTTATAGAGTTCCCTCTAATGACATGAATATTCCAGGCATTTCTTCAGGGAGCTGCCTCTACGTTAGGTGTGTCTCCTGCTTCGAAGTTTCATGCCCTGGACCTTGTGGCTACGAGCTGTTTCCCGAATTGCAGCACAAGGAAAGTGCAGGACGGCTCACATGTATGAAATACCAGAGGGGCACAGGGGGGAACAGCCCACATTGATTCAGCACAAACTGAAATGGAAAAAAACAGCCAGGCTTATGGGCTAGCAGGATGACTGCTACCAAGTAATTTGTATCTGACTGTTATTCAATGCCCTCATGAGATAAATATCTTTCTGTGTGTGCTCGTTTATACTGCTTGCTGGGTCAAAGAAGTCCCTACAAGGAAGGAAACTGACAAAACCTACCTTATGAGGACACAGGCTAAGTCCCTGTGATGTTTAACCAGATATTTCAAACATACAAATGCAGTAGTATTTTGTTTAGGCCCTGAACTTTCATTACTGGGTGGCATGGTGGCGTGGGTACAGATAATGGATGGATGCACTTTTATTTCTGTATTATTGTGTAGATCCGCCCCCTCCGCTGGACTTTAAGATAACATACAGTATCTACAGTGTA